>JBBPNN010000094.1:0-53874 GCA_038090935.1 Hortiboletus campestris
CACTGCCGAGGATCCCCTTGTCACCGACGCTGTGAAAGCCTTGACCGAAGGCAATTCACTCTTCCCTTGTGCCTTCCCGAAGGATTGGACTTTCCTGGACGGTGCCTTGTACTTCAAGGGCCGTCTCTATGTTCCTGAGCCCGCCTGGCAGGACCTTGTTCGGTCCCTCCATGATTCGCCTGCTGGGGGTCATGGAGGGTATTTCCACACTGTTCACCTTGTGCAGCGCGACTATTGGTGGCCTGGTCTGACCACCTTTGTTCGACGTTTCATTGCTGGTTGTGCTATTTGTCAAGCCAACAAGGTCAACACCCATCCAGTGGCCCCTGGTATTTGTCCCATCTCCTCCTCCGCGAGTCGGCCATTCCAGCAGATTTCCTGTGATATGATCACCGACCTCCCCCTTTCCTCTGGTTTTGATTCTGTGCTGGTCGTGGTTGACCATGGACTTACAAAGGGGGTGATTTTCATCCCTTGTAACAAATCTATCGATGCGGCAGGGATAGCTTCTCTCTTTTTCAAAAATGTGTTCTGTCGTTTTGGTCTCCATGACAAGGTTATCTCTGATCGGGGACCCCAATTCGCTTCCGCCTTCGCTCGAGAGCTCGCTCGGCTCTTATCCTACGATGTTGCCCTCTCCACCGCCTATCACCCTCAGACTGACGGAGAGTCTGAATGAGTCAACCAGGAACTCGAAACCTATCTCCGCATCTTTTGCCAAGGAAACACCTCAAAGTGGGCCGACCTTCTCCCGATGGCTGAGTTCTCGCATAACTCAGCTGTTCATTCTGTCACCAACGTTACCCCATTTTCCCTGATGCACGGCTATGAACCCCATGCCTACCCCCCGATTGGAACCACCTTTCTTCCCACCTTGGAAAAGTGGTTAGAAATTCTTGATGCTGCACAAAAGGAGGCAACCGCCGCTCACGCTAAAGCCGCTCAGACCGTCAAAGAGCGCATCGGAATGAAGTTTACCCCGTGGAAAGTAGGCGATAAGGTCTGGCTTGACTCTCGAAATCTCAAGTTCAATTTTCCCTCTCGCAAACTCGCTCCTCGCCGCGAAGGACCATTTGAGATCAACGCTGTCATTTCTCCCTACGCCTACAAACTTCGTCTTCCCCCGACCTGGAAGAAGCTTCACAACGTCTTCCACGCCTCCCTCCTTTCGACCTTTACTGAGATGGATGAACACGGACCGAATTACTTTAACCCTCCTTCTGAGGTCATCGAAGGAGAAGAAGAGTACGAAATCGAAACCATCTGTTCTCACCGAGGATCTCCTGGACGCCGCCAATTTCTTGTCTCATGGAAAGGTTACTCCCGTGCTGAGGATACTTGGGAGCCTGAATCACATCTCTCGCATGCAAAGTACATGCTGCGAGCATATAAGCTATCTAGGCCCAAGGATTTTCCTAAGGTGACTTCCCCCTAATCCTCGACATCTCCGTCGTCACCTCCTGCTCCGCCCCATCCTCCTCCACCACCGCCCCATCCTCCAGTAACTCCGTCACCCCACTCCATGGTTTGATTGTTTGAAAGACAGAAAACTTTCTGCGCCTCCAGTCGAGTCGAATCCTCCCATCCCTTCTTCCCTTCATGAATCCAATGAGGGTTGTACGCCATCACCTCAAAGGATTTCCTCACTATCGACAGAGTCAGCATGTTCCCTCGACATTAGCATGCAGGCTCACTGAATCGCCCACACACCACTATGGGCACCCGACGCTCCGATACTCTCTCCTGGAGATCCAGGATACCCCGTGTCAGGACTAAGATGACCAGCACGGTCACCGACACCAAGCATAAGGTGATGAACGAAATGGTTACTAGGAGGAACTGATACATGACAATGATGAGGTCGACACACGCTTCACCACTCACCTTTTAACCTTTCCGCAGTCATCCTATCTCCCCCGTGCTGTGTCCGCAGTCCGCAGTCCGCAGTCCCAACTTCACCCGGTCCTGTTTGTTCCGAAGAAACCACGGAAGTTCCTTCACTCCGTGCTTCTTTCTGCTTCCACTCCGCCTGACTTCTTCCGTCGCCCTGATTTGGAGTCGCCCTTGGGTACTTAAGTGCCCAAGAGTTCTGTTCGTTTCCTCAGTTTCTATTTTCTGTTTCTTATGTCGTCCACCACCACCACGCCTCCTCCCTCTGGAAATGTCATCTACCCCCTCTCGTCCCTTGGCCTCTTTCCCCTCTGGGAAAGGCACGTTATCTACATGTCCATCCTTAAGGATCCCTCGGCCCTCCTCCCAATTGAACAAAGCGCAGATTTTAGGAACTCGCACTCCATCATCTGTGAGGGTCTCATTTGCCTCTACCACAACTACTCCAGTGGTAGACTCCATCTGGCAACGGCCACCAACCTTTCACCCGCCGACGCCCTTCGATGGAATGAGCGACTTGTTGCCCAGCGGTACGAGGTCCTTAACATCCTCGCTGGTACTGACTTCTTGCGCTTTTTCCGGTTCGTCCCAGAGGAGATCATGCAGCGAATCTTCTCTGCCGCTGCTGGACTCTGTACTGCAGAGCAGAGAGCTTGGCTCGTCCTTGCCGATACCCCTTTCCGCCCCCTTCTCCCGAGACCTCAGACTCCTCCACCCTCGAGTCAACTCCCGTCGACTCTGTCTCGCACTCTGACTCCGGAGTTGCTACTGCAGCGACCTCGGAGGTTAGCCAACCCCCTGCGATGCCAGAACCCCTTCCTGTTCCATCCCCTCTCCAGCGCTCCTCCTCCCCCAGTTGAGAACTCAATTTCTCCCGACTTGCTGAAATGCTCGCCCCTGTCTTCCGAGCAGGCAACGCCCGACTTGCCAGAAATCCTCGGCTTGCCCCCACAGCTGTCCACGGAATTGCGATTGCTCGACATCGCCATCGCCCAACTGTCTGCTGCTTCGTCTGCGGCAGCATCGACCACTTTCGTCCCTTCTGCCCGTCCTACAGATGCCCTCACTGTGGACACAACACTCCCGGACATATTCAAGCCGCTTGTCCGGTATACCTCTCCCAAGTTAATGACAGAGACCCCGACGAGACCGACAGCGCTGATGGAAGTGTTGGATTCTGAGATGGTGTCTCAGACATACAAAGGGGGTAATGTTACAGAAATCCCCTGGATGTCCAAGGCCGAGGAACACGAGTTCGCCTCGTGGATTTCTTCTTCTCCTCCTGACGACCCCAACTCCGATTTCCTCTGTTTCTTCAATTTGCCTTCTGATTCTTTCGACCCGTAGACGGAGTCCTGTTCACCTTCTGATCTTCTATTCCAACCGGGACTCCTGATCCTTTGCGCAGTCCGCAGTATGTCTTCCTTTTGTTCCGTTCCGTTCCTTTCCGTTCCTCCCCTTCGCCCAGTTTCCTTTACGGACGTATCCCCTTCTAGAACGGCGCTCCGCTGTTCCATTTCCCCTTCAGGACTCCTTATTCAGAGTCCGCTCCCCAGTATATAAGCACCCGATATCCCTGTATTATTTCCCCAGTTAGTTCTATGCAATACAAGTGTAGTATCTAGCCCAATCCGCCTGTAGACTTGCGAGTCTACTTGTTGAGACCCTTCTCATAGTCTCTTCGCCTACCAAGCGCAGTAGACTTTTCGACCTCACTCAGTACCTTGGACTTGGAAACCATCCGACTTTCTCCGTCGTTCGTCACGAGACTCCTCCGGATAAAGCTAGGTTCTACGCTTAGTGTAACAGCTCAGGCTGATGCAGCAACTCAGGCCACTTGGATTTTGTTACAGAAATCCCCTGGATGTCCAAGGCTGAGGAACACGAGTTCGCCTTGTGGGTTTCTTCTGCTTTTCCCGATGACCCCGATTCTGATTTCCTCTGTTTCTTCAATTTGCCTTCTGATTCTTTTGACACATAGATGGAGTCCTGTTCACCTTCTGATCTTCTATTCCAACCAGAACTCCTGATCCTTTGTGCAGTCCGCAGTATGTTTTCCTTTTGTTCCGTTCCATTCCTTTCTGTTCCTCCCCTTGACCCAGTTTCCTTTACGGACGCATCCCCTTTTAGAACGGTGTTCTGCTGTTCCATTTCCCCTTTAGGACTCCTTATTCAGGGTCCGCTCATACGTATATAAGCACCCAGTGTACTTGTACTATTCCCCAGTTAGTTCTACGCAATACAAGTGTAGTATCTAGCCCAATCCGCTTGTGGACTCACGAGTCTACTTGTCGAGACCCTTCTCATAGTCTCTTTGCCTACCAAGCACAGTAGACTCTTCGATTCCACCTCACGCCACAAGGGTAACATAGGACCTTGGACAGAAACCATCCGACTTTCTCCGTCGTTCGTCACATGACTCCTCCGGATAAAGCTAGGTTCTACGCTTAGCGTAACACCCCCTGTTGCTCGCACGTTGCCCATACAGCTATGGGCATGAATACCCCTGTTGATTTTGGGTTGCTGGTTCGGTATACCACTCTCTGGACCCTGTTACTAGTAATGGTTCCATAAGGCACTGCAGTACCCCAGGGCCATGTATTACGCTGTATCAAAGTCGTACATAAAAATCCAGTCCTACACCCATCACGAATGTTGTACTGCCAGTGTCAGAGAACTTACCTGTACCTGTGCTGACTACCCTTGGCACATGAATAATCGGAAATGAAGGGGACTGAAATGGATAGGACGTTGTCAAAATCTGCAAAGGATAATTACATATCCGTCGACAGACGTGCATTTGAATGTCATGGCAATGCCATGGATGAATTCCAAGAGAGATACAGGAGATGTCGACGAAGTCTGGGCCTCATGGACGCCGATGCCCTCTTGCACTTTCTTTGGGCCTCTTTCTTTTTCGGTAATCTCTCTCCCAATGACCTGCAAAGGTTGACCACCCCCTGCCTCCACCTCTGAGTCAGGGATCCAGGTTTACCTTCTTCTTTTGCAGTTTCTCCTGGACAATGGGCAAAGGCTGAGCTCCATCCACTGGGTCAGCATCATCAAGCATTTCCTGCAGGCACACAGGTACCTGTGCCATCGTCCCCTGGGTCTCACTGGTGGAAGGCACACAAGTCAAAGACAACCTGTCAACATTGAACTCACTTTCAAACCTTGCAGAATAATCCTGTTTGCTTTCTTGAGCTGTTCAGTGTGTCAGGACCCACGTATCATCCGCAATATCTAGGACATCCCTGTAGTCGTATGTACACCATCAGGCTGTGTCATGATACATGACTGTTACACACACTTCTGTATCCACACTCAAGTCCCTACGTTTGGCTCCCCGCGAGGTGATGACAAAATTGTCCATTACTAGATCTTCCCATGGGACTGTGGTTGTCTGACTCCTGCTTGAATTCAGATCATAGATGTTGTTTCCACATGCAACTCCCATGTCTCCTTGTCAACTGTGCCATGTGCGCTGACCTGCTGATCAAGAACGAAAGGTATCCAGACACTGGGAAGGGGTGAAATAACCACGATGGGACTTACTTGGATATCGCTGGGCAGATCCCAGTTGGCCAGCTTGGAGGATACTTTGCAGATAAGATTGATGTACTTGCGTTACAAGTAGGATGGCATAATGATGCAGATCACTAGCGAAAATGAGGGTGTAACACTATGCGATGAAGGGGAAGAAAAGAGGCTGAATCTCATTTAAGAACCTCCTTTTTAAGTAGGCCCTTCAGTGCCTGCATTGTGATTGTCCACATGGTAGGGTTGGTGACAGGAGGTTAGAAATTTATGGCAAGGCAACTCACTTTTGTGTCTCCCGCTGAAAGTGACAGTCTCCTCTGGCCCAGATGGTGGCCTATGTAAGACGAGGCATGAGACGGCGTAGGATTTAGTCTCTGTGTGAGAAGCAAAGTGGCTCACCTTTTGTTCTCCTGCCCACTTTGCTTCCCCTCCAGTGTAGCGTTCCACTTCAGCGTACTCTTAGTTCCACTCACTTTTTCACACTCCTTTCAATCGACAATCCTTTTCTAAAACCATCATTATGCACAATCTAATCAACCCACATGATGCGCACCCACTGGATTACACAGCGGACTGCTACACTGCCTCGAGACAGCCCCTTGTTGACGATTTCCACCTCACTCATGAGGAAGCTGCAGGCCGTCTCACCAACTTCTGGCACCAGCAAAACACCCTTGACCATGAAGAATGGAATGCCCAGAAAGAAAGAGAAGCTCAGCTTGCCCTTCAAGAAGAAGAGCATACCCGAATCCAAGCAGAAGAACTCTGTCGCCGACAACAGGAAGAACTTGAACAAACTAGACAAGACAAACGAAAGAAGAATCATAGCAAGTTCCTAACCTATGCTGACGTCCTGATGTCCTCCGCCCCTCCAATCATCCCTTCCCCTCTTGCACTCTGCAAATTGCGCAAGGGAGAATTCTGCGAACTCTATTTCTTCACCAATAAAGGCCTTGCCGACGCCCAAGTTACTTTCCATTCCACCAATGATGAAGCTCTCACGCTAGTCCAGGACGATCACAGTCTCCATTTGTTCATTCCCCTAGCCTCTGCTAAAGCAAAACAGAGCATTGTTGATGACAAAGATCTCACATGGTTCTAAATCGACGAAGCTACCCCCCGCATCATTCATGCAATGGAAGAATGTGGCTAGGATGAGATGCACGTCCAATCACACATCCAATTCTGGATTGCTCTCGGCTCCCACAACTGGCATCACCACCACAATGAACGCCGCAAATGAGCCCTTATCCATTACCAAGCACTTGCACAGCAACGTTGGCATGACACTCTGGGTACCCTGAACTCATTCAACCTCAAATACCTACAGCAAACTACACTCGACGATATCAGATCTGAAATCGTCGATGCCACTGCCACCATTGCAGCAAACAATGCCAAGGAGGTGAGTCCCCTCCCCACTTTCACCAAACTATCACACATACTGACACTCCACTATCCTTTCCCAAAATCCCTGTCTGCTGTGCGCACCCACATTTGCCCCATCTCTAAACAACTCTAATCTGAACTCCAGGCCCCTATGCCCAAATTAACCCCCCTGGCTACACGCCCCCATCTCCTTGGGCCCCTATGCCCATTCACATGCACACCGCAACGCATCTCAATGTCCCTCTATGGACTTTTAGGCTACAGACTGCCCCCCTGCCCTCATCTCATCTCTACAATCTTCGCATTCCTCTTCCTTGCACCCCACCAATGCCTCACACCAGCGCCAGCCCAGCTCCTTCAAGCATCCTCCTTCCTCACCACCACTGAACAGCGATATCTTACATAAGCGATCCCATTCCTTTTGCTCCCAACCCCAGTTGCACCCATCCAATACTGAACCACTCCCGCCATGCTCAGTTTGCCTCAGCATTGAGCCCCACGATGTACCAGTCACCGAATGTAGTAGAGGAAAAATCTGGGACAACAAATTTGACACTTTCACCAAACGATCCAACCGACAACTGCATGTCAAAGCTACTGACCAACGCATCTGCACCAAGTGGCAACACAAAGAAAGCTGTGTGCAGAAGCAATGTTTCGCCCACATCTGCTCTGGATGTGGATCATCCATGCATGGCGCTTGTCAATGCCCTCACACTCAGAAGCGCACGGGCCCAAACACCTTATAAACCAGACTCCTGGCAGTGCATGCTGTGTAATGCAGACCTAATGTGTGAATATGGGGACATTCCTCATGGACATAGATATGGATTCTCAGTAGACTTTCCTAATATAACTTGCATACAATCCCCTCCCAGCTCCCCCTCAATCGCCACATACCATATTCAGATGGACGAAATAGTACACAAAGAAATTATGAAAGGTAGATACATTGGCCCCTTCCCACTCTCCCTCATCAAAAGCACAATTGGCCCCTACCAAACTTCCCCCCTCTCCATAATTCCCAAACCAGGAAAACCTGGCAAATTCCGCCTCATACAAAACTTCTCCTTCCCCCTATCACCTAATCCCACTAATCCTTCGCACTCCATCAATTCCCACATACTGTAGATGCTTCCAATTTCCCAGCATCATGGGGTAAATTTTCAATAGTCTATCTCCTAATATCCCATCTCCTCCCAGGTTCAGAGGCAGCTACCTGAGACGTAGCAGAAGCCTATTGCACCATCCCCCTACATCCATTCCAATGGCCAGCCGCAGTAGTACGTACCTCCCCCACACACGGGTGCATTGACACATGCACTGCATTTGGGGCAACCCCATCAGCTGGCAGTTACGGTCATCTTGCAGATGCAGCAGCAGACCTTTTCTGCTTCCATGGCATCGAACCCCTTGACAAATGGGTTGACGACCACATTTTCCTCAGGATCCCCCGTCAACACTGTATGGAGTATAATTCTGCCCGTTCCGCATGGCACAACATAATCAAACAACGTGACAAATGCAAGGAAGGCAGTCGCATCTGGTTCCAGGGTCGATCACTTCAAGACAGATCACATGAGGAATTCAATGAATCCTGCGCCCACCCGATCCAAAATCTATCACAATTTTCACCCCACTCAGCCCATGACGCCTCCTTCACCTACAACTTAGATGACATTGATGCTCTCTCTGAAACCCTAGGCATTCCCTGGGAGACCTCCAAAGACCAAGCCTTTAGCTACGCCACCATATACATTGGATTCATTTGGAACCTGCGTGATCACACTGTATCCCTCAGTCCCGGAAAAGCTGAAAAATACATCACAGTGATCCACAAGTGGAACGCGTGTCGCACACACTGCCTTGAACACGTCAAAAAGCTGTACGGCAAACTACTGCACATGTCTCCGCCCACCCCTTCAGGCCGTGCCTACTTAACTGGCCTTGAGTGCATGCTTGCCATTTGCGACAGAAAGCCTTTGCTCCCACACCAGTCAGATAAATCCATTGCAGAGGACCTCACCTGGTGGCTCAACACCATCTCCTCAGGTGCTGCTACCCACCCCATCAAACCACCTCCCTCCTTCATTGACATTGCTGCTTACCCAGATGCTAGCTCTGGCATCGGCCTTGGCATCGTTGTCGGCATGCGCTGGAGAGCCTGGAGGCTCCTCCCAGGATGGCAAGAGCAAAGCGGCAAACGAGACATTGCCTGGGCAGAAGCTATTGCCTTTGAACTTCTTATCCTTTCCATCGCTCGCACCTCTGACGCAAAAGAGCACCTCCTTGTCTATGGCGACAACACAAGTGTTGTTGAAAGCTGGAGAGTCGGCAGACACCGCAACAACGCTATCAACACCATTTTCAAGCAAATCCACACCTTCTTGGCCAGCGAATCTTCCCCCCTCTTTAGCATCATTGCTCATTTCGTCCTGAGCAAGCACAATCCAGCAGACGCCCCCTCCCGAGGCATTTATGGCTGTCCCGACCTCCTCCTCCCTCACATTTCCCTCCCTCAGCACCTTAGCGAGCTCGTCATCGACTTTTCTGACCCCCCCCACCCGCGGGAACTCCACGCCCACGCCAATGGTACCTACCCTCCCACAGCAGTCAAGCTCATTGATCGTCTCCAACAGGAACAAGACACAAAGAGCAGATCCATCACCCACCAGCATGCCGATGACGGAGCTGTCTGGTACTCCCTCCACAGCCCCTAGTATCCCCACTCTGTGTTTCAACAATCCACTTCCCCACACCCTCTCAATGGTACCACTGCCCAAACCCCGCCCATACAACCCCAACCTTACCCCAGCTCCCTCCGCCCTCCACCCACACTGCCTAGCCCACCAGCGCCTCATCCTATGGCACCCAGCTCATGAATCCCCACACTCCCCTTCCAAAACAAACTCTCGCAGCCAACATAGCCTGCCTTTAGTATCTGACGAGGACCTTAACCGCATCCTAGGCGTCATCAGAGCATTATGGGCGGATTTGACCAAAGAACTCTACGGTACTGGACTCCTCACATTCCACGTCTATTGTGACATACACAACATACCAGATCAACACCGCGCACCTGTTTCACCCAACCTGCTTTCTGCTTTCCTTGCCAGCTGCGCTGGCACACATTCTGGGTCCACCATTGCAAACTACGCTGCAGCCATCAAAGCATGGCATATCCTCCATGGTCTCAAATGGAACATCAAAGAGCTCGAATACAAAGCTCTCCTTGAAGGTGCGAACAGACTCACACCTTCGTCTTCCAAGCGCCCCAAACGCGCCCCATTCACAGTTCTCATCTTAGAAAAGTTCTGCCAATCCATGGATATCAACGACCCCTGAGGTGCAGCCATCTTTGCCTGCATCACATGTGCCTTCTATTGCGTCATGCAGTTAGGTGAATTTACAGTTCCCGCAATCTCGAAATACGACCATACTAGACACATCTCCCGCGCAGGCATCACCTTTTCCCGCAACCACCAAGACCTCCCAGTTATCACCTTTTCGCTCCCTCGTACAAAGGCATTGGCCGAAGGTGAACAAACTCATTGCTTCCTCCTCAATCCCAAATCCCTTACAGACCCAAAATCCGCCATCGACAATCATTTCCACCTCAATCCAGCCTCCCCCACCCATCACCTTTTCACATGGAAACACCATAGTACCGGTTTGCGTCCCCTCTCAAAGAAAGAGGTCATTAAACGGATCGAGTCCATCAAGAAGATTCATCCCGACATGCCCGACTTGAAAGGGCATAGTCTTAGAATTGGCAGGACTTTACATTACCTACTAAAAGGAGTTCCCTTTGACGTTGTGAAAACCATCAGCCGATGGTCAAGTGAATCCTTCACTTTATACCTCAGACACCACGCGCTCGTCCTCGCCCCCTTCCTTCAACAACACCCAGACTTACTTGATGATTTCCGCCACTACATACTTCCCCTGGTCAGGTAATTCCGCCAAAAGTGAGTCGCTACTCCTAAATCCAGGGCTTCACTCACATGATGCGTCGCACACTCCTTCCTCACAGGGCTTCACAGCTCGCTCCCCCCGGCATCACAGAATCCAGTTTCAGGCCGGAAAAAGCCTCTGGCTTTTCGCCCACCCAATTGCTAACACCTTGTAATACCTTCCTATGTATTTACATTCTCAACGAACTGTCTTTCTCTCATCATACTATTGCCTCTCTCGTTCCGACATCAATTAGCCTACCAAGCAACAAACACATAGAAATGAGAAAGAGGTAAAGGCAAAATGTGGAAAGAGTATGTATGACATTGTGTGGAACATGATACAACTATCATTATATTTATACACACAAAGTGTTATTAGGTAATACATTATTCCAAAAAAGGAAACAAAAATTTGACAAAAAAATGCCTAAATTCAGTGGTCACACACATCACACATAAACAGGGTATATGGCAATCATTAACGAAGGGCAGACGTGAATGTAGGTACAAAAGCACCTTGATTGGTGATCACTATGCCCATCAGCAGCGCTAGTCACAGGAATGGGAACATGTCAATCACAATTGGCACGTATTATCCATAAACAGACAATAAGGATGAAACAAGTATTGGCAGCATAGGAGTTACTACTGTACTATACATAATGGCTGAACAGATGCTTCATGCACCAAGGAAGTTCAAGTATCACACACAGCCCGGGTTGAGTGATGGGGTTTAGTCACGTATGATAGATGCCACGCACACAGTGGGTAGTACACGGTATCAAACATCTTCTAGTCCTATTCACAGCTTAGTGAGTTAATGGACAAATGATCCGACCATCGAGGATATAGCAAAATGCCTAGCATTTCCCAGCAGGGAATAAAACCTGCCCTGTAATCCCAACTCCAGCCATCCATTTGATGCTCAATGGGTGCCATTCTTTGATGATGGCTGATGGTCAATGAGAACCGTATCGTAGATGGGCTTAAATTTGGTGTAGGGGTAGTCAATTCCTGCATGAAGACGCAGTTCCTGTTGTGGTCGAGTGGCGACTGTGGCTGGCTGCACATAGCAATTTGATCAGGATTCATCTGTACGATACAGGATAAACAAGATGCTGCTTCGACCTTGTTTTTTTTTCAGGGGAGGACACCCATAGGGATGCTCTAAAGTGGGTGATACACGCCCTGCCTCGTTATGTTGCTGCATTCGTGAGAAGAAGGATAGTGCATGGACGAAGGTAGTGTGCATGAAAAAAAGGGATTTGAGATGGTACAGGGAAGAGGGTAGACGGATAATCGGACAAAGAGGGCAGCAATATCCTTCATCGTCATCATCCAAAAAATATGACTTGTCTACGTTAGAGCTCATCAGTATCGTCAAACAATAGTTAGAGGCAGACTACAGGAATTGAGCAGAAAGGGTCGATGACTTAAGAGAGAGGTACTCAGGCACACGAATGATGGGTAAAAATTACATAGAAGAAATGACAAAAAAGGCACATTATGCCTCTAGAAAATCTTCTCCAGATACTTCGAAATGCCAATGAAGCACCAAAGGGTTTACTTTAATCCATTTTCAGAAAGATCAGCCAGAACAAGTGGATTGAGGAGCATAGAACCATGCGATATGGGTCAAAACTTATGACCTACAAGCCTCACAAGGACTGTACTCTGGAAAGAGCACTATAAGTTTGACCTAAAAAGGGATGAGACGGACAATCAACTGGATATGATGTGACGGACCAGGGGCAAACATTCCGCTGCAGTGGACAGGCTTCTGCATAATGTCTGGTCATTGACACCTGCATTAGTTTCAAAGCAAACAAGGGTAGTGCGGCAAGGATGGCTCAGAGAGGGGGGACCTATTAGAGAAGTCAATCCGGCATGTAAAATCATTTCCATAACCTGCATGACCATTGCCAAACCTGAACAATTCCTAGGCCTGATGAAACAACACGACGGTTCCAATAGAGCCGTTGAACAGGCTGCTGCCTAGATTCTTGCGTAGCATCACCTGAGCACTAACCTTGAAAGAGGAGTTGATATCCACTGGCATGTCGCTGTAAAGGCAGGGACTGGGGATAACTTGTACCATCAACCGCTCAGTACCCGTACAAGGGGCTGGGAGATTACCGAAGATGGAGAAGATCGGTGCAGTCCACGGAGTATCGAAGGGCATATAATTCCACTGGCCGAAAAAGAGGGAGGAGCTAGGGATTCAGCAAATGGTGGAGGGCGCTGAGAACGTTGATGGAGTTCCGCAAAGGTATCCCAACCCGACATTTGTCCAAAATCTTTATGAAACCTGGATAATCCGTCAGGTTAGTTAGGGGCTCAGGGTCTGGCTACTGCCAGAATCTGCCTGCCCATGAGCTATCTTGAGGAGAATAGTCATTGGAGTGGCCATTTCTGCACGAGATGGAAGGGCACTCATCCACTACAAAGTCAGCATAAATGCCAAGGAGCAGCAAATCGCTAAGAAGCACAAGCAATAGTTAAAAAGAGATAAAGTGTCACCGGCGTTACACGCAGACGAGGCGTGCATGGAATGCGTCACAGAATAATGTGAATTTCAACTACAACAGAGAAGTGTGGTAAATGGGCAAGGGAGAGGAGTAGATAGAAGTCTCGAAATAAGAGTGACTGGAAATGATAATAGTTGTTTGGGGTTTATGTTTATATCAGATAAATAGATTGGGGGACATGGTACCAGGTATACCAAACAGAACAAACAGCTCGCACCAAGCTAGGGTACTTCGTTGATGCTTACAGCAAGGGTTCGCTCAGAATCAGCAATACTGGCAGTGTCCAAGCTGTTTTGGGGCATGGATTAATACCTTGCACAGTACGCTATGCTGGTTGTCAGCCGATACGTCATGTGACTAGCCCTCTTGTATCTACCCCAAATGTTACATTATCAAAGAGTCAGTCACGCTATTGTATTAGCATGGAATCTCAGAAAAACTTAAATGGGTAGGCTACCGGAGGCAAGAATGGACCCCCATTAGTTGAATCAAGGCTATGGGGGAAGCACCAAGCCACAGTTCGGATCGACAAGGATAGGGAGGGGTAAAGAAATCGATGGATCCCAAATACCCAAGGTCCCACAATTCGAATCGACAAGGGTAACGGGGATTTGTAGAAAAAAAGGCCAAAGCGTTCTGCAGTTTGGATCGACAAGGATAGGAGGAGTAAAGAAATTGATGGGTCCCAAACATCCAAGCTTCTGCAGTTCGAATCGACAAGGGTAATGGGGGTTGTTAGAAAAGGAGGCCCAAGTGTTCCGCGGTTCGGATTGACGAGGGTAGGGGGGAGGAGTAAAAAAATGATGGGTTCCAAGCATCTAAGCGTTCCGCGGTTCGAATTGACAGGGATGAAGGGAATTTTTAGAAAAAGAGGCCCAAGCATTCCGTGGTTCGGATCAACGAGGGTAGGGGGGGAGGTAAAAAAAATTGATGGGTCCCAAGCATCCAAGCATTCTGCGGTTTGAATCGACAGGAATGAAGGGGAGATTTAGAAAAAGAGGCCCAAACGTTCCGCGGTTCAGATAGATGAGGGTAGGGGGGGTAAAGAAATTGATGGGTCCCAAATTCCCAAGCTTTCCGCGGTTTGAATCAACAAGGATAAAGGAGAATGTTGAAAGAAAAGGCCCGAGCATTCTGCAGTTTGGATTGACAAGGGTAGGGAGGGATAAAAAAACCAATAAGCCCCAAGCATCCAAGCGTTCTGCAGTTCGAATTGACAGGGATAAAGGGGAGTGTTGAAAAAAAAGGCCCAGTTGTTCTGCAGTTTGGATTGATGAGACTAGGGCAAAAAAAGCTGAAGCATGACATATGCACCCCAAGCGTCCCAGACCCCTGGGGCCCCTACCTCAACAGGCGTTTTGGACAGGGTGAAACTGGCTAAAGGATAGGGAGCGGTTCCATTACGTTGTTAGCATGAAACACCAACAAGGCAATCCGGGTAGCAGCAAGGGAGGGCTGAGGAATAAAAGGTGATACAAATACTGGTACACAAACTTGCAATTGCATCACGTGACTATCCAAACTATGGGTACACTGAAATGAAGTGAGTCAATATGCCAACAAATGTTGAGCAGAGGTGAGTAACATGGTAGGTGGCGCCATGCTCGTCATCCACTGAGTAACATTGTTCATGGACTAGTTTGTACTATGTACAAATGGCTTCGAGAATGGTAGACCGGTGCGTCGGGTGAGATGGACCAGAACTTGAACGAGGAGACGTCGCTGAAGCTAGGGTAAAAAACAAAGGAAGCATCTGAAGACTTGTTGATGCAAATTGAAGGAACGGAAGTGGAATGGAGTTGGCGCTATTTGCGTGGGAGAACCTTGCATGAAATACATCAAGTACATTTCCGACACAATCACCACCGCATCCCATAGTACAAGCTCCCTCAAATCGTATGCCATGATTATTCAAAAAAAAGTCTGTCCGAGTACAGAGAAACCCAAGTGTCCGTGTGAGTACCCATGTGCTTCTTGGATCAGTTCTACCATGATTATCGCTTGTTAGTCGCGACCTTATCCAAATTCTAATAGGATAAGTACATCGGCACGAACCAGGCAGACAGTACACTGGAGCTCATTTTGTCATTGACCCTGGGGTCGTTTGAGCTTCCACACGATAGGATGCAGCGTAAGCCTATGAATTCTTGGGAAGTTTAATCTGGAATGTACCTATAGCAAGGGTAGCATAAGATGCTAGTGAAATATTGAGTAGAACGGTGCTACTTAACATACAATGCGGTAACAATGCGATTTCTGTGGTTACGGTTCCGTGAACGCATCTCTAGGAGAGGAAGAGACTTATCCACATCGTGAAGATCGGATATGGCTGGGCAGGTGAGAGGAAGGGGGTGAGACTAGGCATAATCTGGTGGAGAGGTCGGGTCTTCAGTGTTTCAGACGGCTGATGGTAAGAGGAAGCGATGATTACTGCAATTTCAGTAGCCACCGCTCTGCATACGATAGCGTCAGTATCCGGCAACCTTTTCTAGAATTAATAGCGCGGCGAACCAGGATGACAAACTAGGATTCACGGCTATGACATGACACGAGTGGAAAGGCCCATGAGCGATCAAGTATGCGAGACGCTGGGTGAGGGTAAGAAAAGGAACTGTGGACAGCACAACAGAAGTCAAAAAGAAAAATGCGAGAGCAAGCGCAGGTACTGTCAATGGCGCGTACACAGTCAGTCACTTGGAGGGGTAAGGTTAGGTAGATAGAATAGAAAGGGGAAACACCTGCCTGTACGATCTTTGGGCTGTGGCGAAAGGCAACGAGCTCGAGTACATCATCATGCAATGGCACAGAGCAACACAGGCTTTTCTGCTTGAGAGGTTGCCATAAATATTAAGGCATGATTCATGCGAGTGGCGGAGGCAAAATGGCAAAGCAGCTCGAAGAATGCAGCCAGTACACCTGATAAGAGACGGAATTGAGGCTTAGTGCTGCTTACCTTTCCAGCACCGGTTGTTAGAAGATCGGAGTCATGGGGCTGCCCTTGCTGTGATCGCGCGCGGTGATTGCCAAGGCGAGTATGCGCCTGTGCATGCTCTTGGGGGTGGTCAGGTACAGAGGGGTTGGAAGGATCTAGAAAACAGGATGATGTGCGGTTAGAAACAGAGGCTTGAAAGGTAGCACTCACCTAGAGCTCCCACGGCAAGTGTGGTCAAGGGCACGGTGTAAACGAATATCTGGGCCATGCCGAGTCAGGGTAGATGAGCTCAGCTGTCCAATGCTAAACCAGCTACAAAAGCGATGCATGCATATACGTCCCTACCACTCCCAAAGCATCTTCTCCTCATGTTAACACGCGCTGTTCTCAGACATCGCCATGCGAGACTTGCATTCATGAGTTATACGACTGGATTACATCTCTTGGTCGTCTGGGTCGTCTGGAGTGGGTGGATATTGGGGGACGGTGGAATAGGCCAGGTGGATGGGTATGTCAACATACCACGACCGTTTTAGCATGTGCATACCGTTGTGCTGGCCGGTTTCTGGTACGATGCGAGGCCACTGATCCGATGGACAGGTCGTATCATACCATATTGCTCGTATTTCATGTGGGTTACCCATCTGACTGTCAAGCAAACTCACCCTGAAATGCGTGAGCTCTTCAAGGATACACTTGTTCTTGTTCGCAAGGAGGACCTCGAGGCTCTTTCCATGCTGTGCATTCACCTTGTCAGTGTTGGGATCAGGAAGGTGTATGCCCTCCGACTCATGGGAGGACAAGTCGTCACAATCCGCATCAGAGGTGTCGTCGTCAAGGCCACCAAATTCAACATGCTATCGGGTGGGTGTAAGAGATCCTGTTTGGAATGTGTCCACATCGTGTGCGCCAGCTCACCTTCAAGATCTCGAGCTCCCGCTTGATTTCATTGTAATCGGCATACGTCACAAGCTTCTGCTTAAGCATCCCCACTTCCACCTGCGGCTCTTTTTTTTTCCCTCTCTCCTCGTTTCACACCTTCTTTGTCATGTCCTGCAAGCTGAGTTTGTGCAACGGATGGTTGGGTAGAGGGAAATTGGGCTGTTAGATCTGTGTTGGTCAACTCAAGAATAGAGAGACATGATTGGAGGCCCATTATCCTGGATAACTGGCCAAATCTGATCTATGCCACCAAGAAACAGTAAATGCACAACTTTGTGTTCTCGCTCATTGTCCATTGGCGTCGCCAAGGTACACCGGGCCCCCCCACATACCATGCCATATCAGATATTGCACACATCTCTCGAAGAGTCCCTCAAGCCCACACAATCAGAGCTTGACATGGCCAGGGCTGAACTTTCAAAGCAAAAGTCCCTGAATGAGAAACTTGAGACGGATCTTCTTGCACTCAATAACCATCCTGCAAACTTTCCAAGCACGGGTGGAACGACGGGCGCTGAGGACGTGTTGGCTGGGCTCAGACTAGACCTTGGCTTGGAAAATACCAAGAATAACTTGAAGAAAGGCGAGTTGTCTGGGAGTATGACATGAAGCACGCCAATCCCGTTTACCTCGTCTGTGGATACCTTGATATTACCCATTGTAATGAGCCAGCAGAACTGGTTCAGAGCACGGAACGCCAAATTGGAAGAGGTGCCTGTGCTTTCTATTAGAGGTAAATGCGCAGAATGTAGACCTTAGATCAAACAAGATGGGCACCTTATGAGGGCACGGGACCAAGGATCAAATTATCGCCCCCAGATACAGGCTGACTTTTATATACTGTATTGATTTATCAAATACCATGTCTCAGATGGCATGGAGGCTGAGCTAGGTTTGCTCGTGTGTGGCCTAATGGTTAGTGGTCACTTTCCAACACTCCCCCTTAAACCCAGCGGAGGCCGAGTCCGGCAATGTGAAGGATGTGTTGCAGACGAGCAAGGGCTTTGGTCAAGATATCAGCGGTTATCTCGGTTGTAGGACAATATACGAGAGTGATCCAGCCGAGTTGTACTGACTTCCTCATACTAGAAATACAGCTGCACTTTGTTGGCAAAAACCTTGTTTACAATTTGTTCCAGGCAGATTTACATGCTATCGAGCAATAAAGAATACAATAACATGTACACAAATGCTGAGGCAAAGAACAATGGCGACAGTAAAGTACAGTTAGGTAATATTTAGAAGACGACAAGCACAGGACTGTCAGGACTGTTTTCGAGTTCAAGACATCAATGATAGTGTCAAGCGCAGGATTTTCCCTTGCTATTTTGTGCAGCTGCACCTGTTTGAAAGGGCTAGAAGGAAGAGAGGATGGAAGGCGTAAGATTTCGAGTTTGCACAACATGTAGGGTAGAGCACGGGTACGCTTACCACCGTGGGTTAAGGGTTCAAGCTAAGGATGTGGCGAGTGTGGGTGCAGATAGTGGGTAGGTCAACCTGTGAACATACCATACCCATACCTGCGGTGTTACAGTGTTTATCGGGTTGTGCTTTGTCTTGAAGCTTGGGCTTGAACGTTTGAACTTTGAGGGCCAACTTGCGCCAATGAAGTAGGCTCTGCTCGCAGGCTCCAAGTCCAAAGTGAGTGTGTGCGCATTTACGAGGGTGGGGGAGGGGGACGGGTGTGCACGCTTGCTCGTGTAACAACAGGGTGGGCGAGGCGGCGCAAGCGGGGCATGTGTGGCGCACGTGCTAGTGTGACAGCAAGATGGGCGAGTCTGCGTGCGCATTCGTACGAGGGTGGTGGGCGAGGGGGACGCGTGCGCGCTCGCTTGCAACAATGCCAGGTGGGTGAGGTGGTGCAAGCAGGGCATGCGCTCGTGTGACAGCAGGGATCCAGGATGGGCAAAGGTGGGTGAGCAAGCAAGCACATGTGTGCACGCAGGCACGATGGTCTGCGTCCATGCGCATGCTCATGTGCTCTCTGAGAGCGGGGTGGGCGGGTGTGCTCACACGCTTGTGCGACAGCAGGGTTGGCGAGGGGGGATGAGGGTGGAGGTGCGCATGCGTGCACTTGTGGGACAGCGTCGCCGTCACAGTGGGGTGGGCTGTGCACTGCACGAGGGTGCGCGAGCGAGCGGGCTGATGTACTTGCATGCTCACAGTGTAGAATGCTTGCTATGCATTCTACATATACCAGGCCCGGACCCAGGCCAAGCCAGGCCTGATGCACCATTTCCCTGCCCCGGTTCATGGCTTCGGGCTGTCCTTGTTGTCCTCGTCAACCTAGTATCAATGGTTAAGCAGTCTAGGAAGAGAAAGCTAACAGACACCGACCCTAATGTTACTGTGTAAATGATAGAACTAGATTCACATACTAACAATATTGACCTTAATCACCTCTATCTGAGTCAATCATGTACCTGTCAACCTGCACATGTGGTCTTTCTCCAGCACTCACCCGTGAGGGTTGCAGTGTCTGTGGGTACGAGTACGGTGTGCCAGATTTTAGGCACAGGTTAACCCGTGATCAACCCTACATAGTCCTAATGCTATTAGTTGGCATCGAAGTTGGGAGGTCAAGCAATATGCGCTTATTTAATATTTTCCCACGTCCTCAAATTTTGTTACAGCGGTACCACAATTGTCCCCCCCCAGTGACCTTGTAAACAAGGTAATGGAGGTTACTTAGGTCAAAGTATTTAGCTCGTTTATGGAATTGGGCATTCAACACAATGGCGATGGCTGATTGATTATCGCCATACAGGATCGTAGCCTTTTTCGGCTCATAACCGACTTCTTTGTACAGATTGCATAGTCAAATGATATCGCGCTCGGCATGTGCCAATCAGTAAATCAGAAGTGTTCTGTGGTGTCTGTACAGCTTTGTACAGATACCACAAAACACCACAGAGGCTGTTGGTTTTACTGATGTGCCATTGAGTTGAATTCGGCCTCAGCAGTGGAGAGCACATGTGATAGCTCCTTCTTAGAGCCCCACGTGATTGCGCCGCCATTCAGGATAAATACATTGCCGCTCATCAATGTCAGATCGTGATTACTCGCAAGGCTCACATCGGCATAGCCATAAAATTCGCCGGCAACAGTGTTCTTTGTATATGTGATACCCATGTCCTTCGTTCCTTTTAGGCATCGTAGGACTCATTTGGCAGCATTCCAGTGCGCCAGGTCTGGGTTATTATTGAAAGAATATAGTTTATTTATGGCGTACGCGATATCTGGGCGAGTCCCAATCGCAGTGTACATGAGGGATTCTGTGAGCGACACATAGTTCCCAAATGGGGATTGCGGCTGTGCACTCAGTTCTCGAGGCTCGAGTTTGACTTTTGTATTGAGTGGAGTTGACATGGGGTTGGCATCCTGCATACCATATCTCTGGAGTATGCTCTCAATATATTGAGTTTGCCGGATAGTCAGTGTTCCCCATTCTTGATTGCAAGTGAATTCTAAGCCCACAAGCTTGTTTGGTTCGCCTAAATCAGTAACATCAAATAGCCCTTTTAGGTCGTCTTTTAATTTGACCATCTTTTCTTAACTATTTGTAAATAGCAAGAGGTCGTCGACCCATACTGTAATGATTTCGATGGAATTACCATCGCGCCATATGTAGACGCAAGGGTCTGTGTAGAGACACTCAAATTTTATTTTTCTGAGCTTACTATCGAGCTCTTCATTCCATTCCCTGGCCCATTAGCGGATTAAGCGGCCATTTGACTTCAGAATGGCCATGCCCCGTTTGGGCATGTCCAGGTACTTCACTCTTTTTGGATTCGCTTGGGGTGGTTTGACCAATGGGAGACTTGCAAAGTGTATAGAAACTACAACGTAAATACAACGTAAATATACTCGTTCGCAGATGCTACTGTTTTAGTCCATACAGGATTTTTATTAATCGGCATAGCCAGGAGGTGCCATCATCATACCCTTCGGGTTGATCCATAAATATGTCCTCTTTGAGCTTTCCATTTAGGTAAGCCCCTTTTACGTCCATTTGCTGGATCTCCCAGTTCTTGGCTACGGCAAGCGCCAATATCGTGCAAATCGTCTCAAGGCGTACCACAGGTGAGAACGTCTCATTGTAGTCCATGCCTGGTATTTGGCTGAACCCTCTGGCCACTAGGCGGGCCTTATATTTTTGTAGGATTCCATCTTTATTGTATTTTCTGATGAAGACCCATTTATTAGTTATAGGTTTTCTATCCTTGGGAGGGTCCACAAGCTCCCAAGTATCCATGTGGTGCAGCGTTTCAAGCTTAGTTTGGATGGCCTTTTCCCATTTGGGCCACTCAGGTGAGCGCATTGCTTCTTTGAGCGTTTTAGGGTCTTTATTACTTACATTCGTTTCAGTGAACACAGCATAGACTGCTGCAGCTGCTGTTGATGCAGATTGTTCACAATCAGGGTCTTTATCATCATCATCATCGTCATCATCAATTTGGGTCAGACCAGGTACGTTGTCTTTATCCGGATCTCCCAAATTCAATGCCTGACGCACATTTTCTTTGTCAGTCACTGTCCCGTCTGATCGTGTTCGATTGGGCGTGTTGGATGAAGGTATGCCCGTCAACTCATCCATCTGACGTTGCTTATTATATTTATAGACGGAGGTTTTGCCCTTTTGTCTCGCTGACTCGGGTTAGGCGTTTTAGAGGCATGTCTTTCCATTTCCCCTTTTTGACGCTTACTAACTCTCATTTCAGCGTCATTCATCAGTTTTCGTTTCGTTTCCACTGGATCGCGTTCGTTGCACACACTGGACGAAGGTTTGTTGATTACCTCATCCTCCCCCTCAAACCGTCGTCCGGTCGAAGGAGGTATCATGTTAATTGGCCAGTGGTATTCACGACTGACTTTGACTGACTTTTTCAGATTGTCATAGTATTTTATTGCTTTCGAGCCATCCTCATACCCGATGAAGGTAAAATTTCGCACCTTAGGTTCCAGTTTGGGCGGATTAAGCTCCTGATTGAGTATCCAAACTGGGCATCCAAATTCCTGGATATATGAGATATCAGGGCGCTTTCCCGACCATTTCTCGTGCGGCGTTCCATCTGGTATGGCTTTCGTGAAGGCCCTATTCTGAACATAGGTGGCGTGCATCATTGCTTCCAGCCACAATTCATTCAGTAAGTCACGTGCAAATATCATTGAACGCGCTAATTCGATGATGGCTTTATTCCAGCGCTCGGCGATGCCATTTTGCTCTGGCATGTATGGTGCCGTCGTGTGGATTTCAATCCCACGATCAAGACACCAACTCCATAAGTCTTTGTTAACATACTCACGGCCATTGTCACATTGGATTGCCTTTGGCGAAAACAAATACTGACGCTCAATATATGCCAGGTATTGTTTCACCTTGGTAGGTGTTTCGTCTTTTGTTTTCATGAAACTGATTTTACAGTTCCGAGTTGCATCATCAATAAACGACGCGTAGTAGCGGTATCCCTGCGGAGGTGTTACTCTTGCAGGTCCCCAGACATCAGTATGGGTGAGTTTGCCTGGTTTGCGCTCACTCCGTTTGCTCACTCGAGGCAACAGTAATTTCGATGTCTTAGCTTTAATACAGGCTTCACATTCAAACTCCTGTGAGCTATCGCGCAATGAGAAGCCATCAACCAGGTTCTTCCCGTGTAAGTTGCGCAGCCCACTAATGCTGATATGACCTAATTGACAATGCCATTCCTCCCATGTCCAGGCGCGCTTGATTTTTACAGTGATATGTGCCTCATCAGACTCAGGGATTGGCTCAGCATCTAGGTAATATAACCCGGATTTTAGGGTGGCTGTTGTGAGCTGATTATTGTTTGCATCACGCAGAATCATTTGGCCACCAGTACATTTGACATGGCCTCCTGCACAATCAATGTGCCCGATGGAGATCAGGTTTTGTCGAGCTTCGGGTACATAGAGTACCTTCGTTAGGCTCAATTGTAGATATTTATTCTCATCCGTACACGTTCGTAAGAGGACAGTTCCTGCCCGCGTGCAATGAAAGGCTTGTCACCAAGCCCTTTTATAATGTGATGAGGGATCGTTTCATAGTCGACAAATGCCTCACGCTGCGCACATATATGAATTGTTGCACCAGAATCAAGAATCCACGAGTAAGCAGAGAAGTTGGCTGCATAGGCCTTTGACATTTCGCCCTCGTCAGATATAGTTACATGTGCGGTGAAGCTCTTTTCAAGTTCCCCATCGCTATCTGATTCCTCTGCAACATTAGCGCACACTTTTGGTTTACCTTTGAGAAACGGGGCGAGATCGCGCTGCTTCCACTGGGCAATGGCAGGGTCAGTCTCGAGGCCCAGGGGTTTAGGAACATCTCCAATGGTGATGCCATAGGTGTTCTTGTGTTCGAGGATCACAGCCATACGGGCTTTCCATGCGACCCAATTTTCATCGTCAAGCCTCTCAACCTTGGTGATGGCGATGGATGGTGAGGGGGTAGCAGGTGGAGCAGATATGAGAGGTGTGGATGTAGTAACTGTGGATGTGGCAGCGGAAGAGGATGGGAATGATAAGCCAGAAGCGGTAGTAGTAGAAGGCAACGATCGGGTTGCATTCGAAAAGGAACTGATAGGCGGTAAGGTGATACTGTGGCGATTACCAAAAGAAAATGGTGGCTGTGCCAGCTGAGCGGCGGATGGCACAGCCTGTGACGCTGGTGCATGTGATTGCGGATCCATGGTAGTTGTCGACTGTAGGTCAGAGCGCGGGGCTCATAGCCTATTAGAGGTGAATGTGCAGAATGTAGACCTTAGATCAGACAAGATGGGCGCCTTGTGAGGGCACGGGACCAAGGATCAAATTATCACCCCCAGATACAGGCCGATTTTTATACACTGTATTGATTTATCAAATACCATGTTTCAGACGGCATGGAGGCCGAGCTAGGTTTGCTCGTGTGTGGCCTAATGGCTAGTGGTTACTTTCCAACACTTTCATTTTCGCTTATCCATGAGTGTTCACAGAGCATGCAACTTGCAGGAACTTCGACGTCAGTTCCATACGATTTCAGAACTATGTTCCGAGATCAAGTCATTGCAGTCGGATAACCTCAAGTTGTATGAAAAGGTGTGGTATATGCAGAGTTATCGTGAGACGTTGTTTGTGTTGCAGTTGGATCCTTTGCCTAGGACGTGGCTTAGGCCGAGGCACGACCCCATTTACGCATTTACTCCGCAGTCATGTAATTCTCTGATTGTACATACAGTAGACTCCCCCATAACCGATACCCTATATAACCGATACCCCCTGCCGCATGTTTGGACAGAGGAAAATCTGATAGATAATTACAAATTAGGAAATTTCTATTATATAATCACAGTTTTCCCGCTGATTTTACTGCTTGTTCACTCGGCTGCCAATTCTGATTCATCCATACTTCACGATGATCCTATCCGGCAAGATGAAGAGCTTGTTGAGCGTGTGTTGGATGCCTTAGAGTCAACCGGTGCTCTCCAGCGCTCAAATCAGATGAGTCTCTTGGAAATTCTTAACCCTGCTGCCAAGACACACAACACTGTTTACAATGCTATGGACGAAGACATTTGCGAAGCAGTTATGGAAGCAAAAAGGCTGCGTGAGTCGGGGGCGACTCATGATGACGCGGATGATGAAGTCGACTCGGAGCCTGTGCCTACTCGTCTGGAAGCCCTCCAAGCCATTTCGTTAGTGTGGAACTACATGAAACACTTCAACAAACCCTATTTTCATAAGGTGGAGTCGGTTCGGGTTTGTTCGGGGTGAACACACATGGATTGGATACTCAACACATGAGAGATAGCAAAATAACCTCTTATTTTACTCATCAGAATACCCGAGCACAGTAATAGACAATAGGGTACTATGAACAATAGAATTTGTCTCATTTTCACAAACCCGATACTCTCTCAAAACTGATACTCCTGCACCTATCCTGAGGGCTATTGGTTATGAGGGAGTCTACTATACTGATCAGTTAGTAGTTAGCACTTTTATGGTATTCACTATATTTGTCAGAGCTTGTCAGTCACACAAGGTGACTGAACGAATGTAGTGGCACCAGGACCCGGGACTCAGCACCGCAATCTCACTTTTCTTACCAAAAATGGACCTGACCCTGCTTGGCAACGGTACGTGTGGCTGTAGGGTTTTGCCATGTTTCACTTACCCTTGTGGGGAATATGCGGCTGTTCATGGTGAGCACATGCCACACTCAATCTCAGCGTCCATGACTTATTAAACTTTAATGCCATAGGATTTCCCATGGAATTCCTATGTGCAGGGCATCCCTGCCAGTGCCGCAAAGTCCACCACACTCCCTCTCCTCAGACTTGTCACTGTGGTTGCAATCATCAGGAATGTTAGGTGCGTCGCTATTTAATACCTTGCTGCATCAGCTTGAACGGTGAGCACTGGTAGGTGTGGGAATTCCGGAACCACCTGTGTCTCAGCCATGTCATGAGTTTATCATCAATGCAAGTTGCTCACCCGAGTTCATTCTGTTATTGTGTACCTATATATTTTTATTCTTCGGCTTTTCTTTGTACATACTAGAACGACTCATTTGTCACCTTTCACGGCAGTGTGGACAGGTTGAAGCACAAGGTCGTCGATGCTCACACGGAAAGGAAGATAAGTGGCAGCAATATCAACCATCGCTGCGAATCTCTGTTGTTCTTTCCTTACGTATCCCTCCCCCTACATTTGCGCAAAGGTCTTCCTCCTAGAGAGGCTCTTCAGGAGGTTTTTAAGGCACTCCAACTTCAAGGCCTGTACGTGGGGGAGTGATGGACATACGAAGAGACATTTTCCAACAGAACACCTGAAGATGCAGTAGCGCAATTCTTTCAAACAGTAAGATTCTCAAAGAAATCATTGCACCGTGGATGATGTTAACCCCGAAAGAAATAGATTCAGGAGGTAGCCTATGGCTGGGCCAACGCTGAATCAAACTCCATGACCACATCCTGGCGCGACCATTCCCTTCATCTCATTGAAAACTTACGCAAGCCCAACGTTATTCTTGTTCCTGTGGGATCCAAACCCAACATTACATTCAAAGATGTCCTGACCTACTGTGAGCTGAAGGGGTCCTTCTCTGGTGACTGCCAAAAAGAGGCTCTGAAGCAGCTGACCGAGATTGCTGGCTACGTCTCTGCATGCCAGCTCAACCAGCATTTCTACATCGCTTCGTCGCTCTGCAACAGAAAATTTACACTGGCTGCCTTTATCCGAGGCTCCACCATCATCTCTGAGCCAATGGACATTGATGCCAACCCCATATGCTTCCTATTGGCCATATTAGGGCTCAGCGGAGCCTCTGCTGCATGGTGCGGCTTCGACTTTTCCATGGCCCCCGGTCCATCCAATACTGTATGTACATACTGTAAATGACTCCAGTCGCAGAGTACAAAGGAAAAAATTGTCAATCTAGATTGGTTGTTGCACAGAGGAGCTGTCTAGAATGATGTACGACTACACATCTAGAGTGTCAACTGCTCCTGTACTTATATACAGTAAGTAGCAAGCCCCTTTGCTGCCTGCTGTGCAAACTTGTGAACCTCTCCCTCAGGTGAACAAATGTCACAGTGCACCTGGTTCAGTATCTGTCTGCACTCCTTTGCCAGAGTTTCTCCATCCATGTATTTCATCACCTGAAAGACCTTGCACCTGTCACCATATAGCAATTGATACAGCTGCCAACACATGTCAACCTCTGCACAATGATTTGAAGATGATGAGCCAGCTTTCCCAGCGGTGGTGAAGAACACATGGGACTCCGTTCCATCCCTACCAGCTCGCCAGGCAGCCTGTAATACTGACAGAAGGTTGTACTTTGGAGAGTGGATCACCACGAAACGGACATTGGGTTTGTCGACTCCTGTTCTGAAAGCTGAAGTGCATGCCATCATCTTACTCACCCCACTCTCCCATAATTACATGTTGGATTCCTTGCAGTGTTGGGCCCGTGGAAGCTTGCTATGAAAGACAGGGCACTGGTTTTCTGCGGAGAACCGTTCGGCTTCTTCACATGAATTGAAAAAGACAAGCATTCGTTCCTTCTCCTTCAACCGTTTGGCAAGGGCGTGAACCAAGCTCCGAAGGCCTGCCTCTCCCCACGTAGAAATGGTGTGTAGCCCAATCTCCTGCCGGTTCATTGGTGACCGAATAACAGGACATTAGAAGAGTTTTGTGCCGGCTGTTACCCCTCAGCAGATCGCGCGACACTCCTCCAGATATCTAGACAACTTATGCACCGGGATCCGGAGGCACGCCCGAAAATGTGTACTGTGCTGGAGTGGATGGCGCTGACGAGGCGAGAGGACAATGCTGTGTTACACACGAGACCGTATGTCAAGGTCTCTTATGGTCTTGCATTGAATTAACAATTGTCAATACAGGGTTTTCCCCGCGGTACATCCACCCGCGCGTCAACATTCCCTTCTCTCCTTACCAGTGATATCAGCCATTGCCGGATGGATTGAGGGTGTGGGGAGCTAGCCGACAGGTCGCCTCGCCTGAAACCCTTATTCCCCTCTTCTCGCCTTGCATGTCTCATGCATTTCTCTGTTTCCATTATAACGCATGTTGCATAACTACTAGGTACGGTACAATAAGCACATCGAAATCTCCAAAAAGTCTGGGAATTATGAACTGTTCGTCTCCCGCTGATGATCCAGGATCGTGCAGATGCAGATGCATCTGGGATATCTGCGACAGGGTATCTTTCCTCGAGTCGGAAGCCACTTCTATCCTGCTCGACGAGGATGGACTCACAGTCGTGCTTGAACGAAAGGACAACCCGCTCTCCGCACATCGAGACATCTCATTCATTTGTGCGAGACTTGCACGCACGATCGCATCGGGATCAGCGTGCTCACCGACCCGCTGCGCTTCTTGCGCAGGCAAGAACTGGGTTCAAACTGCACGGGGCCTGACTTGCACCCTAACCACCCTGATTCTGCGTGTGCCCTAGCACTTGCAATAACGAGGACGAGGACGATGATTGAGGTGGCGGTGTCGGCGAAGCTAACGACAAGGGTAGTAGAAACGGACTCGGCTGAGGTTGCGAATTGGTGAAGAGCGATGTTGCTGCGGAAGTCACGTGTCCTGTGCCTGGTACAAAAAGGGACGGGGGTGGATGCGTGCTAGGAGTCATGCTGTGGGAGATGTTTGGGAGCGCAGGGGGCACAGTGGGTGTTTTTGGCTGGGGCACCGCAGGAGGGCCAGCGAGTGCGGATAACCCAGCCGTCAGCCCTGCCATACTATCCTTGTGCTTCACTGATGGAACAAAATCAGCTTACGCAAAGGGAACGTAAACAGGGAGCAGGAATGCAGAACGAGAAAAAAAAAGTATGCTCGACCACGCTCGACGAAGCTCGGTGGAAAGAGGACCGCACTCCACTGCGCTCAGGCTCCCACAGGTTCCAATACAACAAGCCATCCGCAGGGCAGCAGTACTGCACGAACCAGCGGGCAAGGCCATACGACCGGCGATCGTCAGCAGTGCCGTGCACCTGGACCAACATTGATTGCGTCCCGACCCAACCGTCTCGCGCAGAGGCTACCAATGCCGGGGCTGGTACAGGACCGGCCAATGCGAGTGCAATATAGGAAGAGTGTAAAAAATGAGCTCAGAAAGAGACTGACTCACCCCCCTCCGTTCCTGAAAAACACCGAACAAAACTCTGCATCAACCCATCTTGCTGTGCCATGTTCTTTTGAGAGATTTGACCATCTCAGCCAGAACATCGTGATAACTGCGTTAAGGCTGCGCATCCGCTCTTCTGACCTGCCCAATTGCGACCGGAGTGCGTCGTTCTGCGGCTGGAGCGACGCGAACTGCTGCTGTAACGCCGAGACGTTGTTCTGGAGACCAGTGGTCATTATCTGGAGTACGGCGTGAAGAGGGGCAGTTTGGGACTGAAGCACATTCGATTGGGACTGGAGAGCTGTCGTCTGGTTCTGAAGGGCATTCGTATGTGAAGCCAGGGTGGTCGTTTGAGCTTGGAGTGACTCCACTTCACCAACGGTCACCGGACCTGAGGAGCCTGAAGAGACGGAGCGCAGAGAGGACGTAGGGACGTTGTTTGCTAGAGGTTTTCGAGCGGCAGGAACCTTGCGCTTTATGTTTTTGGACGCGTCGCGTCTGTCGACGTGAAAGTCGGGGTGGCGAAAAGTCCACGAGTGTTCGCCAAACTGAGCATCGTCGGAGTTCTTGACCTAGGGATGACTTGGTTAGCTGGGTGATCGGGAAATACAGGCCGTGGAGACGGCCCGATAAGGAATGAGTGGGAGAAACCCCCCTAGGGCAACCCCAAAAAGGGTGCCGAGGATCACAGAAGCCGTCAGGTGATGCAAAAAAATAAGCGGGCGCGCTCGATCCTGCGCCGTTGTGCACATGATCATTATGAAAGGAAACAAGAAAAGAAAGAGGAATTTCCCGGGCGGGATGATCACCCTCGTGAACGATCGACTCGCCTTGTGAGAGTCATGCTTGTTGAGCTGGCGGACGAAGGAAGCAAAAGCTGAATGTTTGAACAGGCGAGGGAGGATCGATTTTGTGAGTTCGTTCATGTCCTGTCAAACGAGGTCAGATATGCGGCGGTGATCGTTCAACTCTGATTCCATCACGCCCGATGGAACCACGGGGAATACCTTGACGACATAACAATCGCCGTTGGGCCCCCATGAGACGACATGGGTAAAGGACTGATCCTCGAGCACCCTAGATGACCCGGATGAAACGGGGCACATCGGACACACGACAAGCACTTGTAGAGCTTCTTGACAAAGTCGCAGGTGGGAGGCATGTTACCGTTGACATCCTTTGATGGTGCCCGTAGGGTGGGGGGGAGGCTGCTTGCGCTTCATCTGTCTCGACTCTGTGAGTCTCGGCCCGAGCTGGCCATAAGGATGGACGCTCTACGAGTGGTGGAGGGAGCTCGTGGTGGGGACATCATCGCGAGAATTGGAGGTACGATGCATGGCCGCAGGCCACGGCAGCGCGGAGGATGGGGGCGGAGACGCATGGCGGGGGCATATGGGAGACGTGGGCGGAGGGTGAGTTGAGTGGCGGGAGGGCGTTGACACTTGAGTGGGCAGCGATGACAGAGGGGAGGTGGAGCTGAGACGGCGGGGGAAGATGGGAAGGGTACTAGCAGACAGCGGAGTAGGACGGGCCCTGTGATAAAGATCCATTCGCGGATGGAACGACGGGCAGGCAAGAGGCAAGGGAACACGCTGGCTCACCGTGCACGGCTAGAACAATTTATTAATCTCGTCGCCCAAACCCAGCTCAACCCACATAATCAGAAACTACCGGTATCGACGACCTGCCAGTAGCGAGTTGAGTGCGAAGTGCACTTGAGCTTTCGCCGTGTGCGGCAAATTGAATGCGGAGTTCTTGGTTGGTCCGTTCCAGATATGTGGTTTATTGCCTGGTGGACACGGAGGTCAATGAAACATAGGACGAGGTGGACATCGACGCACCTGAGCTTGCGCCGCGTGTGCGAAGAGAGTAGATGGATTGGTTGAGGCAATCCTTCTCCCCGGGATTGGCTGCGCGTTGAGATTTGGCGAGCTTGTCGCCAAGTTCTTGAACGGTTTTTTTGAGCCATGCGTTTTTTCTATCTAGCGGACGTGAATCAAGGGTATATGCACCGGGGTAGGACATACTCGAGCATACTCCTCTTGAGCGCGTAGCGACTGGGATTGTTGTTGAGAGACCGCGAGCTGATGGCACAGTTCCTTCCTCGAGATGCGCTATTGAGATTCGCTATTCTTTCGCCCGGTGGACATGTGTATCAGAAACCGGGGTCAAGGTACAGGTACACGCACTTGGACCGTCATCAATGTTTTTACATAATCTGCGTGCAGGTTTGTAAGCAGTCCGGTGATCACTCGCGACCGTGCAGCATTTCGGGTATTCCCGGCGGAGTGGTAAACACTACAAAGTGGCCACTTCGCCAATTTCGTATCTCTCCCTCTCCCACATCATACCCTCCCGTGGTACGACTAGGTGGTAATAGTAATAGTAGTAATAGTTACTCAGACTGTCTAATGTCCAATGAGGCTTTTGAGGGCGTTTAGTTGCTCATCAGATTCTCAGGCACAAGATATGGAGCCAAGGAGACTCTGCACGAAAACCCACCAGTCTGGACAGGTCTATGCGGCGCCGACTAGACTAAGCGAAGACGAGCAAAGAGCCAAGGCAGAAGGGTGTCGTCATCATCTATATGCTACTTTTCTTTGTCTTTTCGCAGCTGCGCAACGCTGAAATTTACGTTTTCTAGTTTCCAATGTCTTCTAAAACACGTTCTTGTCACCCAGATTGCTTGCTCCTCAGCCGACGGCCGCTTGGTTGGGCGATACGGGCCTGAGCCATAAAATAACGGTAAGGGGTGCTCTGGGCGTCTCACCTGCACCCGCCATGTCTTTTTCTTATGCTGACTGCGGACAAACGTTCAATAACCACGCAGCCCGCAGCCATCACCGCTGGAGTCAGCACGCCGAAATTCCTCCGATCACCGTGGGTGGCAAGGAGTACGGCGTCGAAAGGAGGGGCGACAGGTTACTTTGTCCTGTCGAACAGTGCGGGCGTTCATACGCCAGCCGGGAGACATTCACGAAACACGTCAAGGCGGCGCACGGTGTCGTAACGGAGTCGTCAAGGTCTTATTCCTCATCGGCGGGTTCGCCCCAACAAGACGGCCGCAGGGAATGGCTTTCTTTGACAGGCAAGGCGCTACTTCGTTTACATCTGCTCAACGCTTATTCGTTCACGTCTCAGCGAGGAAAGCGATTGAGGCTTCTGGGAAAGAAGGTTGTGGGGAGGCTCCGCCACCTACCACGTCCAGTGTCGCATCTGAGGGCGAGTTGCGGGTCTCTCTCCACCCGCCAGAAGACGGTGAATTCTGACAGGTATTCTTCTCGACAGTCTCCATGCGCCAAGGTCACACTACAGCGGTAGAGGTGGAAAAGACTGGCGCCGACGCCTCATGATCCACACAGGTGGGCGGTGAGTGAGACCCGAGTGTGTTGAAATTGATGCAGAACCTAATACTAACTTCCTCCGTCTCTCAGGAAACCGGTTGGCAGAGCGATCGCCTTCAGGTATTCCGGGCGCACCTGCTATGAACCTGCAGCTTTTCTCGGAGCCGCCGGAGGCAGGTGAGAAGGCTTAACTAAGGAAGGATAGCCGAATGTAACCACCTCTCGGATTTCTTCCACAGAGAGTCTTATCCACGGGTCCAACGCAAAAGTCCCTCCTGTTGAGGAAGAGGAGAGCTTAGGGGATAAGGGTGGGGTTATTATGTTCCCTTGGTGGCGGCTGTTTTCCAGCCTGTTCGGCCTGCGATCTCGGGATCCTCAGTCGATACGTTCCAGGGGAACGGTAGCCGTGAGCGAGAAGCTTTTGGACACAAGGGAGCTGGCTGCCCAGCTCTCCGACATGGTCGCTGAAACAGTCGTGAACAAGTTGACCGCCATCGGCCTGACAGCGGAAAACATTAAGAAGCTCGAGTACTTGGCAGCGGCGCCACCCTTGGGCCAGCTGACAACCATCGGCCTCACGGAAGAAAATGTCAAGAAGCTCGCCTCCTTAGGGGGAGGAACACGTTCTCTTGCTTTAGGTGAATGTTCGCAGGTAGTTCGGCGACCTCTTTACTTGGACGATACGGAGGACTTGTTCTTCCCGTCTTCCTCCTTTATGGAGGACCCGTTCGACACTTCCACATGGGCCACCGAGAGAAACAGGCCGCTGGATTCCCTTGCCAGCTCGCAAATGAGCACGGGTCGGCCGAAACGTCTGGCAGAAGGGCCCCTGCTCAGTGAATCATCCCAATCCGAGAAGGCATCCCGTCCTCAGACGAAACCCCACCCGCCCGATACGCCACCACGACTCTATGACTCACCGATACAATTTTCTAGACGACGAAAAAGGGCTGCCGCGCCGGAGGTCACCACCCGGCGGCAGGAACTGTGCCCGAGACCAAAGAAGAGGAAGTGGCAGGTCGAGGTCGATTACGCGACAGACCAGGTTTCCACGGAGAGTGATATGGACCCTCACATGAGAGGGGATGGGGGCGAAGAAAACTCACAACGTTGGAGAGCTAATGGAGAAAGTCAGGTGAGCTTCCTCTTCGCAGATCCAACTATCTGGATGGACTAGTTCACCCTGGCTTCAGTTATCACACACCCAGGCCAATAAACTAGCAAGGGGAGGGGACGCAGACCACTTAGGGTGCCCTTCGTCCTTCACACAGGACTCTGTCGGCCGTGAGGCTTGAGCCAACCGCAAAGCAGGGGGTTGAGGTTAGTGGTCAGGGCAACGCTTTCCCAAGGATTAACAAATCACGTAACCAGAATTTGCTCAAACACCCTCTGACTCCACGTCAACACCATTGACACCGACAGAGCCTTCTCCCTCACCATCGTTTATTTTGGGGGGTTCCTTGCAGAGGGCGAGCCTATCCAGGCAAGGCAAGGCATCCCGTTTGGGGCGTACTCGGCTGTTGAACAAGTACATGCCCATACTGCACAAGAAGTGCCTCCTCCATTTCATACTGGGGGAAGAGCTAGTTCCGGATCACTTCCCTTCGTGCCAATACTTGCTGGATCAGTCTGTGGCGTGGGGGGATTACATGGCATTCAGGCGGTCGTTCAATTTCTCTACCAAGTTTGAATACTGTTATTCTTGTGGAGCACCGCAAGATCAACAAAAAAACGGGGAGTGCCCGGAGTTCCACGCCAACTTGAAGTTTGGAAAGTGTGGCTATGACCATGTTTTGTTCAGGACGGCGCTTTGCGTCTGGCAAAGCCCAACCTTACGGGCGGAAATGATACGCGATTTGGATATTACCGTTCCTCCCACCAACCAAGAAGATTTTTGGGAGTGGGCGAGGGAAATCAAGGCGACGGAGGGTAAGTACCACAACTGTTCTGAAGTTTTTCTTTGGTTCTGTGGGCGGTTGGAAAGGCGTCGTCCCACATTTTTCATTTAAGTAATAGCTACTATACTACCCGGAGGCAAATGTGAGCGTGTTGAATCCGTCGCACTACCCATGTCGAAGGCGTCCTGTGACGCATGATGGCATCAGTAATGCCGCCACGACGCTGCAATGGAATTCCCACCACCACTGGCACGACGATGCTGCGATGACATCAGCAACGCCGACGCTGCCGCCGCCGCCGCGACAGAATTGCTGTCACCACTGGCACAGTGACGACCTCGTGCCACCATGCACGTACGATCGACGAAGCACCTCCAGAGCCACCTCCACCACCTTCCTGCTCATCCGCACCACTCATGCGAGAGATCGGACCCCCGAGCGTCGAGCTCGAGGGGGAGTGTTGGGTATCGGCGAGCGGCGAACTCGAGTGCACCGGAGACGAAGCGGGCGCGTCGGAAGTGTCAGGGAGCGTCGAGGATGCTAGGGAGCGGCCAATGAAGCTACTAAAGGCGTCAGAACGCGAGCGCGCATGCTCAGAGCAAAGTGAGGAAGAGTACTCACCAGGTAAACCCCCAGACGAGCCAAACACGCCGGACGACGAAACGGTCATACCAGGCGACCTCCAGAGCACCCAGGGATATCCCATAGGCGACGGGAACACGCGCGGCAGCGAGACGAACCCGCCGAGTCGAGCTACCGGGCCTGGAGGCCATAGAGGCGAGTAGGAGGCGTCGAGAGTCGTAGAGGGTGATCCGGACCACGCAAAGGTTGTTGACCACGCCGGATACGATGGGATACGTCCCAGGAGGGATGGAAACGCGCGCGTCATCGAAACGAACGCGCAACGTCGAGTTACAGGGCCAGGAGGCCATTTGGGGAAGTGTTGGGAGCGATTGCGAGCGCCGGAACGACAGCGAAGGCGGTGGATATGATGGGAATGGTGACCAGAGGAATGGCGCAGCGAGCGGCGCACGCTACGACTCGAAACGAGTTGGAACGCGACTGCTAGCTGGGGTCAACCCGAGTCAGCGCCAACAGTACAAACACGATACGACGGACGTACCTAGGCCATCCACGGCACCCCCCAATCATCCCAGGTTGCCCGCCAACTATTTCGACCCACTGCGCCGACCTGGACGACTGAAAATTCAATTTAGAAGAGTCAGTAGCAGCAGACCGGCTTACCAGTCATACTCCACTCCTTCGATTGTATCCCATATCTAGTCATTTCCACGTTTGGACGTCAATCCATCAATCAATCTTTAAAAATAGAGCCCACACTGTCAGCTAGTGGACAATGATCGCGACGGCTCGGATCGTATTCAAGTCGCGCACATAAATTTCTCACCCTCTTCACCATCCCATCTTCATCCTCCGCCCTCCTGTCGACATGTCACCTTCCGCAGAGATCGTATCCGCCATTTCCCAAGCCATCGCTATGGAACAACCGCAATCCACCGTCATTCCGAAGGGAATGTGCTCTTACGATAAGGTCACAAGTACGTGCTACATTGCTAACCCGATTTCGTGCCTCATCAAATGATCCCTTGGCACCAGTCTTCTTTCCAGTGGACGAAGAACTGGATGAAGAACTGGACGATGACACTGGAGCGTCGTTCACAAGCATCAGAATTAAAAGGGGTGACTGGTAGGTCGTCGTCTCTCTCTCACATGAATTCCTTCATATATCTCCCCAGCATCAAGGTCAACAACGTCGAACAAGAGCAGATCCCCCGAGACTCTCTCGGACCTTCGGACTACTGGTACGCTACCGTCGACGACATCCTGGCACCGTCTCTTGACGGATTCCCGGTGAGTCCTCTCATGCTTTTCTATTCCATTCCAAATTGACGCGACGCGTCCAGCCCGTTGTGTACGTCCACGTTCGCTGGTTTTATCGAAGAGTGGACTTTCCTGAATCTCGTTCTGGGGACGCACGACGGTAAGTCCTATTCAATTCTGCCATCTCTACCATTCGCAAGCTCACGTCCGCAGAATTCATGACAACATGCTCGATCACGAGCTCGTCGATACCAACCACTCCTCTCTCATCGACTACCGATGCATCGAGTGTATGTACATCATACCTCACTCCTCTTCTGACATCCCATTCATAGTACTCGTCACAGCATGCATCAAAATCCGCGTCTTCGATGAAGTCACACATAACGATTCCCTCCCATTCATCCATCACGAAGATGATTCACTGTTCACACGATGGACAGCCCGACTCCGAATGGGACGTGCACGGAATGGCGACCAACGCGTGAAACACGTCACCCTGACGGTGAGTCTCACCCACTCTGCATCTTCTGTCCAACAACCCCATCTAGACCCACAATGGGTGCATTCGCGCCGACTGTCCCAGGAGTCTTTACGACCCTCGTTTCGAACAACGTTACTGCCCTACATGCGACGGGTGGGTCCATATCCAATGCATCGACACCGATTACCCCGTCTCCACTTCCGACGTTCGTGACGACATGGTTGATCTGGACAACCTCCCGGACAAACTCGTACAATACAACACATACCCGACAGTCCGCGGTGGTGAGCACCCAGTCTCTGGAAACGGATCGTACACCAGCCTTGCCAGGTCCGCATTGGATAGATATCGGGCGGATGGTTACGAGCATCCCGGTTGGGACACTGGGATTCACTTCGACCACATATGGCCCAACGGCGTGGCCATTCAATTCTTCGTTTGCCCATGCTGTGGATATACTTACATCTAAATATATATTTACAATGTACATAACACTGTACCTGCTGCAGGAAGCATGGTGACCGCTGGTTTGGCCATCACTGTTGAAGTCGAAAGACCTGTGTGTGCCACATCTCGGGGCATTCGTTTGCTCTCCACTTCTACTTAGAGGGCTGTCCTGACACTGATACTGACACATATGGGCCATCAACTGCTATTGAGGTAGTCACTGTCGCGATTGGCACCTCCGAGTCTACCTGCGCAGGCGGATGCATCAACGGTTGCCTTGGTGCCATCCTCTACTGGTATCTTCGATCCAAATTCGACCAACAGTGAGGGGAATGTGTTCCAAAACATCACGGTGACCGCTCCAAACTGGTTCAATGGTCTCGCAGAACTCAATATTGCGTTCTTTTGCCTCCTTGGAGTGTGTATCTCTCTCACTGTGTCTCTTGGTTGCAGAACACTGACACTGACACCTCCGCCACCTTGCATACAGGGCGAACATTGGGTGCTCAAGCGCTGAAGGGTGATGAGTGAACGACGCAGTGGACAATGAGCTCAAGGTGTGTCGGCCGGATGTTGGCAGTGGTGTCGAATTGAAACTCAAGTACACATGTCTGGTCTGTCTAGGTCGGGGTCTACTGAACTGCGAACTTCTGAGGGTTGTGTGTGCATAGTATTTGCAGAGCGATCCATTGACGCGTCGGATACAGGGCCAGCTGGCTTCTTCGGGACCACACTTTGTAATTCATCTGTATGGATCTTCGTCCATGTACTGTATCTATGATACACACACTGGTTTCGTAGACTTGTCAGCCGAGTCTCTACCTAATAATTTGTGTCGTGAAGCCTCTGACACCCAATGCCCAAGAGAGTAGGGCTTCAGCTCAAGGCCGTGCATCTCTTGAGCACAGTTGTCGATGTTTTGTATACCACAGACACGTCTTGTCGGTCTCCTTTGTTCATGATATCGATGGGGTTTCGGGGAATTCCTAGTCATAAATGCCGCGACATTACTGGAACTGGGAGTGCATAAATCGATGCCTCCTATCTTCAGTACTTGAACGCAAACACAATATTCATGCAGGCGACTTCAGGTTGAATGTGCATACGAATGAGACAGTTGTTGCATCCCCCACTTCTTGCTGACACATTCTATCTGTGAGTCTAATGATACGAATCAAAACAGCGAATTCCCACCGTATGAACCCCTGGCACGACCGACGGCTGGGATGGCTCGCGCCCTTGTTGCACCTAATAGGACTTGAGCGTTTACGGTATGGACAGCAATCATCAGAAAGACACTCGCAGTACCCGCTCCCCTTCTTCGTTCCAGATTGGAGGCCATTTCTTGATTGACCCATCCCCCAAATGCCAGCGTCGATTCCATGGGCGATGACTCGTTCGCCACTTCTGTCAGAATTACTGATGAGTCCGCTAGTAGACGGCTATCGGATGCACTGTTTTTTGATTTTGTATGATCATGAAGGGTAGGTAAAAGCTTCGTGTGCATGACACGAGATGATTGTGGGGGTGTGAATTGATTCAATAACTTGGAGACACGTGTATACCAGGCGACATTAATATCGTACCAGGGATAACGACCACCAACCTAGGTGGTCGTCGCGGTGCGCTCGAGCGGTTACCCAATATGGCAAGTCGCGGCTCGGCTATGAGTTGCGCTGTCTAAGTAGTGCGCGCGCACTCGTCTCGATCGACTCTGGTGTCACCGCATTCGCATGTCGCGGTGTGGGATGATACCTACAATATATTTAGTCCATATACGACCTGTGTGGTGCGTCCGATCTGCCCGATCTGGCCTCGATCCGCCCGAATGATATGGTGAGCGATCTTGTCCGCTCTGGTGTAACTGACTCTTCTAGATCTCAATTTGAGTCGTCCTCGGCGACGCGGTGGGTTCGGGTGGTCGGTCGGTAGTCTGTGGTCGTGGGTAGGTGCTGTGGATGGCCTAGGTACGTCCGTTGTATCGCGTTTGTACCGCCGGCGCTGACTTGTGCTGACTTCAGCTAGCGGGTCCGTTTTGACTTGTTTCGAGTCACGGCGTGCTCCGCTCGTTGCGCCATCCATCCGGCACTCAACCCCATCGTATCCGCCGCCGTTAACTGCGTTTCGGCGGTCCCACTCGGTCTCGACGTCTCCCGACGCCTCCTGCTCGCCCATGTGGCCTCCTGGCCCTATATCTCGACGCTGCGCGTTCGTTTCGACGACGCACGCGCTCCCGTCGCTCTTGGTGTGTGTCCCATCATATTCAGTGCAGTTGCTAACGTTTCGCAGGTCCCGATCGACCTCGATACTCCTCAACTTGCCCTGGTCACCCATATGGCCGCCAGGCCTGGTACCTCGACTTGACGGGTTCGTCTCGCCGCCGCACGCGTTCCCGTCACCTATGGCATGTCCCTGGATGCCCTGGAGGTCGCCTGGTACGACCGTTTCGTCGTCTGGCGCGCTTGGCTCGTCTGGGGGTCTACCTGGTGAGTATTCTTCCTCACTTTGTTCTGACTGTGCGCAGACTTGTTCTGACACGTTTAGCAGCTTCTTCGGCCGCTTCCTAGGGTCCTCAACACTTCCTGATGGTTCCGACGCGTTCCTTTCGGCTGTGGTACGTTCGTCGTCGAAGCTCGCTAATAGCCTTCTCTCCCCCTCGAGCTCGATGCTCGGGGGTCCATTCTCTCGTGTAGATGGTACGGATGGGCTGGAAGGTGGTGGAGATGGCTCTGGGGGTGTTCTAGGTACATCGCTGTCGACCGTTTCGGTGCACTGATCGTTTTCTTCGTCAGCCTTCGTCGGTCGTACGTGCGCACTCGCACTTCCTCTCTCCCCCGCGATCGACGAGATATGGTGCGTCCTCGCACTCTCCCCATCGTCTTCTGCGTCCACGCTTTGATGTGCAATGCTCCCGGTTCGTTCGACATGGGTCTCGCCCCCAGGCTCGACCTGGACGTATGCGCGGTCTCGTGGTTCGACTTGCGACCTGCTGGGTGGTTCGTCGGCCTTGCCAGCTCGACGCTCGCCGTCGTCGTCACTGCCTGCACCTTCCTCGGCACCTCTCGACGTCCCCGACACCCTCGTCTCAACCTGCACCTCGCCTCCCCGACCTCTTGTGCCCACTGGCTGGTCAGGCGGCTCTGTGGGCTCGTCGGGATGACGCGCGTCGTCATCCAGCGCGTCCTCAGGGTCTTCTGACAGTCTGGGTGCGTTCGTCGACTCGGTGTCTCCAGTTGGGTGATCACACGATGCGCTTCGTGCGCTCATGCTAGGATTCGTCGGCCAGTCCGTTTCGTGCACGGTCAGCTCCCTGCTGCCGCTCGTCTGACCTGCGTGCTCCCCCTCGAGCGGCATGCTCTGGGGTGCGTGTGATGTTGTCGTGGTGGTCTCGTCTTCGGACGTCTCCACCTGACCGTCTTCGTCATCGACATGCTCGTGCACTCGACTCCATTCTTTGTTGTCTGTCTCCCCACCCTCAAGGCCCTCACCCGTCGCTCCCTCATGGCTCGTGGCCACTTCGTGGACCTCACCGCCCAATGCATCTTCACTCGGCAGTGTCCATAGTTGCAACATGGTGTCCGACTTGGATGGTGGTGGTTCCGACACAACTGGTGGTTCCGGCGACTCGTCCTCTGGCCTTGTGGGCCCAATGCTCATCGCATTTGGGTTCGTGGTGTCAGTGGTCGTGTCATTGACCTGCCGACCTGCTGTTGGGCTGCTCGCCGGGGTCGCGAGGCCTACGCCGTCAGCGCTTTGGTCCGTGGTCTCCATGCCTGGTCCACTTGCTGTGGCTGCGCCTTCTTCAACTCTCCCGCGCGGCTTCTCGCCCTGGCGTTTCGGCTCACGACGCTTCTTGTCGTGTCGACCTTCGACCTTGACGTTTCCCGACTTGGTCTCGACTCCTTCGCACTCGCGTGCCTTGTGGCCGTGCTCACCGCACTTCCGACAGGTCCCGCGGTACGTTGTAGGTACCTGCATAGCCACTCGTGGCACTACATCGTTCCGAAAAGAGGTTGGTGATGGATTAGGGAAAGTGGGCTTGTCGAATATATTGCTTAGGTAGTCGAAATACTCGTGAGCTGTCATTAAATGGGTATGGTCCCAAATGGATGACGGGGTGGTTATCACAATCATGTATTGCGCTTCCGTATCGTCGCGCATCCACGCGGCTGTGCGCCATGGGTCCCATGGCCCGTTTGGCTTCATTTTGGTCCCATCGAGTAGTCCAAGTAGGTCTTGTACTTCCGCTGCTTGAAAAAGCTTCTCACGGTAATCTGACCAATTCCGACCGTCTGCTGCAAGGTCCGGAATGAGAAAAGGCATTTCTCCAAGCCTGAGTGAGTGAGCTCTTGTGGTCACTGAGGAGCAGCAGGGCTCATAACCTGTAGAAAGATGGTGCTGTAGAATACTCAGTAAGTCACTATAATATTAGGATGGTAAGTAAGTGTACCTGTAGAATACTCAGTATGTCACTGAAGTAAAACTAAGGTAAGGATGGTCCGATGTAAGTACTGCTTAAGTACGCAGGTAATACCAAATATGGAATAAAGAATCCAACAGGGTAGACACTTGATCGTCAATTAGATACTTCTCGATATTCGCAATAGCATTGATATTCGCCGCCTCAAACATACACGGATCATAATGTTGCTATGGACAGTACAAATTGTCGATGACCAACACGATCGCCACCGACCGCATCCAACTCTCTGAAATTGATTCTTCGTACACCGAAAACACTTGGACATAAAAGTCATATGCAAGGTCTTCAAACCTGGATCCGCACTCAGACAAGATTTGAGCGGCGAGGAGGAAGGGAGGGAGGGCGAGCTCGGGCGTGTTGACTTTAGTCACGAGGATGGAGGCACATTGGTGATTTCATACAAAATAAGCCCAATGTCGGAAATTTATTTTGGCCATGGTAATGCCAGCGGCTTATGACCCCTTATGACCACCTCATAAGGCATGCTAACCCTGATGGGGCATTATAAAGCTCATTATATCATGGCATTTCAATGCAAAAAATTATCTAATCTACTCAAATTCGTGTTGACAGGCATGATAATGAGGTATGATTTATTGATAATGTATGGTAAGTCCTTGGCATCATGGCAAAAAAGTTCCGACAAATATTCCCAACTTTACATTGAATCATGAGAGTTCCTCGGCTTGATCATATATTCCTAACATCAGCTCATGCAATGGTAACATTAGTTACAAGTTTTATACAACCGTACATGACTACATAAGGTTATGTTACTTAAATTCGACAAATTCTGTGATGTGCCTTTGGTTTGTGGAGATGCGGCGAGCTTTGCCGCATCTCGCTTCCGTGACTTTGCTCCTTTAGATGGTTCTACTTCGCTTTGCATCAAACCAATTTGAACGTCGTTCGCCATGAGCCACCCAGATGCGTGTATGAATTCCCATGCCAGTGTTTGGGGTCGTCGTCCCACCGGGCATTTATGTCCTCTATTCCCTCCATGCCCCCACGAAAGCGGGACGGGGGGGGGACCAACCTCGGATCTCCCAAATGAGGTGGTCTTGCGACCCTGTATGCCACGAATGAATGTAATCGTACACACGTCTTCAGCAGGCCGTGCTGGGTCTGCAAGCGGCTGTGCTGGCACGGAACGACGGGGGCACAGTGGCGCCTGTGGTGTCCATGCTGCGACCATCATTGTGAGGCCACTCGCAGGCCAGGAGAGTGCTGTCGCGCTCACCTCCTTCGTGGCTGTCGTCCATCATATCCGTCTCCGTCATGCGACCGCAGAGGTTGGTGCCTTTGAGACAGCCGGTCATCTTCGGGAAACCACTGTGGGAGAAAAAAACGACATCAGTATGGGGGCCCTGACTCGAACATATGGTACTGGCGAGAACCGATCGTTACTCGCCCGGTCTCAGCCCAGAGAGATGGTGGGGGGAAGGTGTTTGGACAGACAAGAGATGGCTCACCTGATGAAAAGGAGGTCAATGAAGACTGTGAACAGCACAATGATTGCAGTCTTCATGTCCGAGGTCCCAGCAGCTGTGTATGTCAACAGCGGCGACATTTGCTGTCGTCGCAGACAAGGCCGTTGCGGCGGCTGCCCAGATGGCGGTGGCACCCGTGGATGCGCCGGCACCTGGCAGGGCTGCCGACGCTGAGACCGCATCCCGGCGACGATCGCGCCAGGAACTTGGACCCAACTCCACCCCACAGTGAGGGCAAGGCAAGTGAGGGCGAGGGGGATGGTGAGGATGGCCCAGATCACCGGCGGTGGCAGTGATCGTCGGATCGCCTGCCTGGAGAGCTACGACAAGGCTTTGAGCCCTGGGCATGGACGGAGACCGGTGCAACCGGAGACGGGTGGGAGAGGGGCTGGGAGTGGACGTCATGATGGCCGTGGGCAGGGAGACAGACGGGACCATCAAAGGCAATCCCGGCCCTGATTTCGATCGCCGTCATCGGATTGGTGGTCGCGTTGGAGACCTAAAGAATCAAAAAGGAAATGAGGACGGCGGGTCAGCACCGGTCAAGCCCTGACCTCGATCGATGAAAAAGAAAGGAAAAAAAGAAGGACAAATGAACGGCCCCCACTGTCGGCGCCCCCTGGCTTCGATTGACAAATGGGGACACGGGGACCAGGGCCAGGGAAAGAGACAACGGGGAATCCACGAGAGAAAACAAAAAGGAAAAAAAAGGAAAACACTCTGGCTGGGAAGAACCCCGGCCCCTCGTGGTTCAGTGCTCAAGTGCCGCCGAGCGGTCGAGGTCAGTGTCTCGTGCCGACAATCGACTCCTCGCCCTTGTCGCCATTCGAATAACATAACTGGCAGAGGACAAGACCATTGCAGGGGCTGAGCGCTGACCCTTGACGTCGAGTCATTCCGCCCCAGTCGCAGAGGCTCGACCGCCGGGCATGTGCTCGGACAAGAAACACAGGCCAGCGCGACCGGACGGCCCAGGGTCCCGCGTGCAGAGAAGTGAGTTTTGCTGAGGTTTCTGCACCAATATCTGGCCCCGCTGCCATCACCACAATGGATGGATCCAAGTCTAGGACGGGTCAGGTGCGGCATCATCTAGACAGCAATCTGATCCTATATTGCGTCAATGTCTGCTGAAGAGGAAGAGAGTCTGATGAGACCCGGACGACAACGTCGTGCATCTTATGCCTTACGCTGTTCATCCCCAGGTCCGTAACCCCCCATATGCCATCGAACCAATATTGTAGCGATTCCATGTATATACCGCGCGTACATAAATAGACTGGTCTCGACTTACACCTGCAGGCTGCTGAGCAGTCTCCTTTGGAGTCAGAAAAATGCTGAACATTAAGTAACTAGGATCGGCGAAGCATGCAAGTAACGTACATATGAAACTCGCCAGTAACACTGTCCATTATTTTCTCGTTGAACTCATCGACGAAAGTGTTTCTTGGAGAGAGAAATGCGCACCTAAGGGACTGCATTGGATCGTCAAGAATGTTTTATGGGAACAGGAACTGGAAGCGCCTTCAATGCGGGTGGTTGGTTGTACAAAAGGAAGCGCTCGGCGAGATCCAGAGCGGTCCTCGCCAATGTCGTCGATGAATTGGGTGAATTCAGGATCGTTCATTATTCTGATTGGCATGTGCAGAGAGTAAACATCCAATTTTCTCCTTAGAAGAGAGGTTTTCACAGATGCAGTTAGCGTTTCCATCTCACCACTTCCAGGGACAACAGGGGCGACCAGTCGAAAGTAGCTGCGAGCTATTACTTTCTTGCCCCGAAAGAAACGTCAAAACGTTACGCAGCGCGGCGGCCTAGACAACGCACGCATTCCCAGGCCGCTTTGTTTGCTGTTGGCAACTCACCCCATACAATCGCTTTGGCTCCTCGAATGAGGCCAGTTCGAGAACAGCAAAGCTGAAGCTTGGACTGAAGATCGACGCGGTCATCTGTCGCAGGGATGCTGAACAAGTAGCCTGCCACTCGTCCTCGGCGATAGGCAATCGCCGGCCATGCGCTTGAGCAAACTGCCAGGACGGCATGAAAATCTGCGCAGAGTGCGGCTATTAAAGTTTGGATGAGGAAAGTTTTCCCTATTCCTGGACGATCTTCCGTGAACGACATGGAATGGAGGGGATCGTCTCTGAGAACGGAATTCATTACTTCATTAAAGATTTGCTGTTGTTTGTTGGTGAGGAGTGCGCAGCGGCGACGAATTTCTTCAAAGTGCATCTCGCGGTTGCGGCGTAGGTCCAATATTTCTTCGGCAATTTCTCGTCCGAAGGCACGGCATTGGTAATCCAAAATCCTGCATTCTCCTTCCGGAGAGCGATAGATAACGAGCAACAATTTCGAGACTATTCTCGAAGCCTAGTTGTTCGTCTCGTAATCGTAGTATGCGGTCAACATTCATTTCTTGAGCATATTCTGACAGAATATCCTTCTAGCATGAGCAGGGAGCATAAGAAGCGAAGTTCTGCAGGAGTTTGATGGCATCCCACAGCGTCTCGCTTGGCGAAATGTCCCTCATTTTCATCAGCGAATAAGCTGCATCAGCAGGCAGCTTCGTGGTGTGTAGGGAAAAGAACGCCACCAACGGTGCGCAAGTCGTCGAAGGGAATGGCTGCCTGAGGGAGAAGTGGAGCGTGGACATAGAATACTTCGCCGCGATTGGGAGGGATGGTTGTTATGCAAACAATTCTTTCTCCCGAGACACGACGGGGTGCTTTATTTTGTCTTACGCCAGCCTGTTCTTTCTCCAGAAAGTCTCGAACTGCGAGTCTTTGATTGTCGTCAAAGGGATGTAGAATGTACCATTCAAAGTACTCTTCGTATTTGAGGCGAGCAATTGCTTTGGAACGAAGAGAGCAGCGATTTAAAAGAGATGCGGTCGAGCGTTCGCCTGCGTGTCAGGGAAACTGAGCAGCGTTCAAATCTGGGAGATCAGTGGGAAGACATTTTGCTCAGGGTTCTTTGCAAGTAATATTGAACCCTAAGATGTGCCAGGGAATTTCAGGCGCAGATATATAGCGTACTTTTCGGAAATCATGAACTCTATTTCGAGGAGGGGGTTGCGCCAGGTTTTCATGTTCATCCGCCAGCGTGAAGGAGGTGGTGTTGGGACGTTGGCGCAGATAGCTGAAGACCTTTGTGGCGAACACAACCTCAAAGTGGAAACGGCAGTCAGCGACATCAAGCAGCTGCGGGCGGCGGAGTACAACCCACGCATCTTCTTGTTCTCGGTGGCGTCATTTCACCCACCCAAACCTAGGGCTGTCAACCATACCGTATATTAGCCGTATCTGCGTTTTTGAATAACTTTGTCGGTGCAGCACGGCAGTCACTATGGCCGGTATATGGGTAGTAAAGGCGAGAGTGGGAGGCCGAGGGCATGCGCGACACGCTCTGAACGCAGGTGGTGAGGCGGGGCAGGCAAGTGCGCGTGATGCAAGGGGGGCGCGAGCGTGGTGAGGGCGAGCGTGAGTGCACGCAAGTGATGGTGTGGACGGCCTAGGTACATGCGCTATCTGCATTCGCGCTGTTCGTGCTGACCTGTCTCATGTTCAGCTAGCAGCCTCGTCCCGACTCGTTTCGAGTCGCGACGCGTGCTGCTCGTTGCGCCATCTATCTGACACCATTCCCCATCGTATACAGCACCATTGCCGTCCTTATCACGGTCCTGATCACCCTCAACGTCACCCAATTCGTTTCGACGATGCGCGCGTTCCCGTTGCTCGCGGTGTGTATCCCACCATATTCGGCGTGGTTGATAACCTTTTGGCCACCCGAATCGACATCGACGCCTCTCCCCACCTCCTGGTCGCTTCTATGCCCTTCAGATCCGGTACCTGACTTGACGCGATCGTCTCGGCGTCGCGCACGTTCCTGTCATCTATGGGACATTCTTGGGTCCTCTGGAGGTTGCCTGATATGGCCGCTTCATCGTCTGGCCCATTTGGCTGGTCTAGGGCTGCCTTGGATGAGTGCTCCTCCTCTTCCTGCTCTGAGCATGCGTGTTCGCGTTCTGACGTGTTCCGGAGTTTCTTCTGCACGTTCCTGTGTTGGATTTAGGATTCCATATTTGGTATTACCTGCTTACATAAGCAGTACTTACATCGGACCATTTACCTTTAGTCTTACTTAGTGACTTACTGAGTATTCTACAGGTACCTACTATCCTAATATGATAGTCACTTACTGAGTATTCTACAGCACCATCTTTCTACATCCTGGAGTCCTCATTGCCTCCTGACGCTCCCGACGTGTTCGTTTCGGCTGCGGTACGTTTGTCGTCAAAGCTCGCTAACCGTTTCCTCTTCCCCTCGAGCTCGACGCTCAAAGGCTTGCTCTCTCTTGCAGATGGTTCGACTGGGCTGGGAGGGAGTGGTGGAGGCTCTAGGGGTCGTCGTCGATCGCTCCATTGTGCTGATCGCTTTCTTCGTCAGTTATTGTCGATCGTACGCATGCACTCACGCATTCTCTCTCTCCCGCGATCAACGCATTCCGACATGTCATTGCGCTCTCCCCTGGGCCCTCGACCTGTGGCGCTTCCTCTGCAGCCTCCCGGTCACCTGCTGCATCCGTGCTTCGATGCGCGACACTCCTGGTTCGTCCAACTTCGCCGGTCTCGCCGCCTAGGTCGACTTGCAATAAGCCAGGCCCAAGCCAAGCCCTGGCCTGAGATTTGGTCAGGCCCAAGCCCTCTCAAGCCAGGCCCGTCCATCACTAGCACTGGCTGCCCGATGGCTTGCATTGCATTGGAACGCGTGAGGGTACTGAGAAGGGTATGGGTTGGGAGTGGTGTTTGTACTATGGGACAAGGATGTCTGCAGGGGGAGAGTTTGTGACACGGACGGTGGCGGCGGTTGACTGGCGATGTCCTCAATGGGCTGCGGCACCGATTCAATTAAGCCACACCTGTTGTCGTTGTCGTCGGTGGTGGCGAGACTCGGCATTGTGAGCGAGTAAACTTCAAGTACCTATTGAGACCCGTATGACGGCCGTGTATGGTTGTTAAAGTACGGCAAAATACGGTTGACTATGGACTGTATACGGTTACGGTAGTCACAGCCCCAGGTGACCAACGGTACGGTAGACGGTACCCATATGGCGGTACGGTACATACAGTTGATACAGTCAACGGTTGACAGCCCTAGTGTCTGAGGGTCGCACAGAAACAAGGGAACTGGATTCCTTACCCCTTGTGCCGAAAGTCCAGAGTTGGGGAGCCTAGGGAAGTGAAGCGATCCTAGGTGTAGGTCCGTGTGCGAGAGAGGGGACAACCTGGGCAATCGAGCCTGTTTGCTGCGTCCGTCCGTCACCCCTCTCCGAGGATCAGAGTCGTGTGCAGTACGCGCAGGGACAGGTAGAGGGATGGTGCGGGTGCATGCGGTTTCGAGCCTGTGAAAGCTCTTGTCAGGGGGCTTAATCACTACCCCAACCATCGCCTCTCCAGGGCTGTGTAGGCACCAACTATAACAATCAGTGGGAGTAGGCAAAAAGCACATACAAGTGCTTCCAAGTGGTGATTGTAGAGAGGAGCAGCGCTGGGCACGACCCACCGAGTGGTTGGTGTCTGAGTCTTAAGTATGGGTGAAGGCGGGTGGGGATAAGGGAGGCTTCTTATTGGCGAGAGCCATCAGCAGCCTTCAAAAGGCATGATCCCAAATGCCAGCCGACCAGAGAGGACCATTTCCAGTCACTGTATTGGGGTTTGAACTTCTCCATGTGGCATGCGGTACCATACTGGTATTAGCCGGTATGGATTCCTGTCTCTGCCATCCCAGAGTTGGGAGTTGATAAGCGACACAGATCTAGAATGTTTGTGCCGAAAGAGCACGGCTGTCAAACGACACACTGGTTCGTCCTACTTGTTATCACGCGTGTCCTTTTGTATTCATATTCATGGCTGGAAAACACTCGTGTAAAACTCAGAAGAACATGCCCGCAAAGCCCAGTTTGAAAAGGCAGCCGACAAGGAGAATCCCAGCCAAGCAGGGACTCAAGCTGACAATGAGACTCAGGCCAAGAACCTCCGCATCGCTGTTCAGCGAGTGAGAGTTAATTTCATTCGTATTTGGACTAAATGAAGCATAGGTAGGGAAAGGAGGAGTACTGGTGCAAGACAGATGCCTTCCCGACCCTCATAGAAGAGTTTGCCACCTGGCAGGCACCCTTTGGCTTCAATCTAGGTGGTCCCAACAACAAGACTCCTACCGGCGAGGGCAGAAGCCTCATCCAGCACTGTGCCGACTCATCTCTGTCGTGTTTTTCAGTGCGGGCGACATCAAGCAGAGGTATCATCAAGAATCGAGTAAACTCGCACCCGATCGCCACAAAGAATACTGTTCGTTTCACGAGATCAGACAGAAACTCTTTTGGTCTACAACTCATCCTCACACTGGTGTACTGATTTGATCTCACACTTGTCTCAAAGGAGTACTATTCTGGAAACACTGCCATGCAGGTCGTGTCAACACTTGCTCACTATGCTTAGCTGTCAGTCGTGGAGAGTTATTTGTGCCAGGCGGTGGATGTGTCCTAGGATTACCACTGGCATTTGAAGAAGGGCGCATGGTTCCGCTGCCGGACTTACTTGCGGGTGAGTACAGCCTTTCCATCAGAATGGTCGCACTAACAGGCAAGGGCGGCGCTGTGCTCCATCTCATCTCGGTACCACAGTCGCGTGGGGTTCGGGTTTCTGGTTTCATGCTCGGTGTCGTCTGTACATCTGTACTCTGTCTGTACCTCTGTGAAATACAGTGTTTTATTGATGCAGATAGGCCTGGAAGGCCACCTCAGCGATCAATTGGCGCTGGTGAGTACTAGCTACGACTTGGATGCAGGTTTCATATGTTGCAAGCTTTTCGGCGAAGTACATCAAGTCACTGGGATAGTATTGTAGATATTCAATGCATGTGGAACACATTGCAAAGAAGCACACAAAAAGTCAATGACCGCCTGCCATGCAATAGTGTCTGGATGATCGCTACCCTACAATCATGCAATGACTTTCCACTATAGCATGTCGTTCTCAATCATACTTGTGCTTGGTCCAAACTCAATGCCTCATTGACCTTCTTTCCCATCCCCTTCACAGCCCTCACAGCCAATTGATGTGTCTCATCCTCTGGTGTGCAGATGTCGCACCACACCTGACCCTTGATTTCATTGCATGTCTTCGCCAGCTGATCTCCATCCATGTGCACCATGGTTTGATAAACTTTGCACTGTGCCTTGTGGACCACCTCGCTGAGTTCATGCACCATAGTGGTGTTTTGAGCGGATCCAGGTGACGGTCCTTTCTGCTGTGATGTTGCGAAGAACCTGTGGGACTCCTTTCCATCTCTTCCAGCACGCCCAGCTATCTGAAGTGTGGACATCAACCCATATGCTGGCTCGTAGATGACCACAAATCAAATATGTGTCCTGTCAACGCTGGATCCAAAGGCAGAGGTGCATGCCATCACGTTGCATTCTCCACTATCCCATCTGCGCAGATTGCTCTCCTTTGCTGTTATCCCGGTCAGGGGCAGTGAGGTATGAAAAACTGGGCAAGGGAATCCATCGACGAACGTTTGTAGCTCTGCCACAGAGGCAAAGAACACTAACATTCTCTCCTCATCCTTTAGCTGCATTGCCAGCTCCTGTACCAACCTCACCAGTTCATATTTGGGAGTGAGGGACCCCAGATATGTAGATGGTGTGTAGGCCAATCTCTGGGCGATTTGTGGCGCATCGAATGAATGCTGTTCCACCCAAATGCATGCCGAAATTCTTCAGCAGGTGAGACTCAAGCTTGGGTGGCACCGTGGCAGAGAGAAGTACTATCTTCATCTCCATTCCTTTTGCCCAACACGCCATTCTCCGCCACCTAGAAAGCCTCTCCAGCGGACACGTCAGCTGGTCATGATGTTCATCCACAAATATTGCATGGAACTTTGGGGCATTGAAGTTGCCCAATATGCTTCCATCGAGGACCAAGGTCAGACACGAAACATTGCCTACATGAGGAACGGAACCCACCTATTCAGAGCCACGCTGCTGATGTGCTCCACCTGGACAAACAAGATCTGCATGTTGTGTGGCAGAACATTCCTTGCTGTATTCAAGAAGTTGACAACCTTCAATCCCGCCTTCTGGGCTCTGTCTGCTTGCTCGTCCAGAAGCACCGCGAATGGGCACACCACTATGAACTTTAGTTCGAGATCAGTGAGTGCAGGTGCTAGCCACAACAAACGCTTGCCTCCACCAGTCGGTAGCGTCACCATCATATCCTGCTGAACTGTTTTATTGTAGAAAACTATAGTGTAGTCACTAAAGAAAAAACTACAGTACTAGCAGGCCGAAATAAGCCATGCGTATGTAAGCTACTAATGTTCTCACCCATTCGAGATGAGTTTACAACATTTATCTCCCACCAATAGCATAGCTGCCATTTGTGCTGCACTCTTTTCCCAACTGCCAGGATTCCCTGTGATCCTCTGAATCATTCCGTGAAGGTTTGCGCAATTTGTTGACTGCGCAGGGTTGCAAAACCAATCCCGTGGTATGTGCCAAGTCAGTACTATGCTCCATCTTCCAGAGTGAAGGTTGCAGGGAGTTGCAACTTTGATTTGCAGCCTGATGTTGGCCCGATGAGCTGAGGGTCAGAGAGATAACAGATCTGCCCCTCCTCTGCTGCTCCTGCTCCATCCAAGTTTTCTTTTTCCTTTTCCTCTTCATAACGGCAATAACCATCCGGACATGGTAGTGAGCATTGAGGCTTCTTCAATGGTCTTGGTTCAAAGTTCTACCCCTCTGGACGGTGTCGACGGTGATCACTCTGAGGCATTGTTACGACCGGAGCTCGAGGTGACAAATTGGCCATCCCTTTGTGTAGACTTGGAAGGGATAGGGGTGTCTGAATGGAAGGCGGAGCAGCTGGCCGGTCAAATGAATCTGTGTGCATAAGAATGGCTGGTCGCACTGCCGACCTGTTGGAGATATCAGACTGTGCGGATGATTCGACTGGGTCATCCAACAAAGGCGTTTTGAATGAGGTCACATTTACATGCATCTGCGGGGGCATCAATGCGAGTGGAAGTTGAGAAAGAGTTGAGTTTGGTGCTGTTGGTGGGGTCAGGGGTGTTAACTGCCAGCGGCTGGCTGAAAGCGATGGTGGTAGCTCTTGACCAATCGATGCTTGCTTGCCAATTGAACTCAAGCTCTTTTCCAAGGGATTACAAACAGGGCCAACCAGACATCCTTGAGTTTCTTGAGTGCCTGAGACCTCCTCTGGTCTCTGGGTGGCAGTTGTCAAAGTGGTTGTATGAACGGGCACTTCATCTGCCAAGTCTGGATCGCTGTTCATGGACCTTTGAGGTAACTTCTGGTTGGAAAGTGAAGAAGCTGCAGCGACATCACTGAGATCCTAGTTCTTGGATAGAAAATATGAATTTCCCACGTGCAGAGATTCGTTGCGAAGTGGTTATATTGTGCGATAATCTAATATAATGGTGACAACCATCTTTAAGACCTTATAATAGGTTGAAGGGTCTATATGATCTGACATCAGATTTATATACATCCTATGCCCCCCACATATGTTATAGTATGAGTATAAGATGTGTTGAGCAAATGCCATTGTGATATTGGTTTGCAATACCCACTTATAGATACGAATAACCCTAATCCTTGTGCGTCCTAGTAACATCAGTAATAATGTCTCTGTTTTCTCGAAATATATTCTTTGATCATCGTTGTCAGATCATGATGAGTTTGTCGAATGACAGTCATATCTTACAATCAAATATAGGCCTACGAAAGAAGTGTCATTCCCATCCATGTGCATGGTCACCAAGCGGCCATTGGGTCAAGAAATTACAGGAGATGACAATGGCAGAAACGGGCGCATCTAGACCTCATTCTCACTGCCTTCAGAAGCTATACTCTCTGCATCCTCACTCCCCTCGCTGTCATTCTCTTCTTCCATATCCTCATCCTCGTCCTCGTCAACATGTTCATCACAGAAATTCAGACCTTCATCAGCTTCCTGCATCACTACACTATCACCGTCACCATCACCTTCGCCATCATCATCGTTGTCCATTTCATCCTGGTTGAGATCAAGTGCTGATACATGATCTCCTGTCCCCAGAACGAGGTGCCCAACTCCTATCCCCACAACCTGGGCAAAAATATCTTGATCTGCAAATCTTGGCTCATCAGCACTGTAAGGTTACAATGAACACACAGCGTCACTCACATGTTTACATAGAATGCTGCCCAGTCGTCCACTTCCCCTGGTAGCCTTGCTAGTGATGCTCCCTTCTGCAAAAGTTCTGAAGTTCGACCATCCGAGAATGCAGGAATCAAGTGACACCCTTGGATCACCAGTGATGGATCTAAGAAGCTGAAGGATATGTGGTCGGGTCGATCCGGGATGAATCCTACCTTTGGTAGATGGGCTTTTCTCAAGCCCCATCTGTGATCTTGGTCAATTCCGAGCCAGCGTACCCATAGGACATCCATGTTCTGCACTGAATGGCTGATCCCATCTGGACAGAAGAGTACCTGCACCTGGAATGCTCGGATGATCTGTGTATACCGAAAAGGGTGTGCTTCATCTTGAGAACTTGTCATGATAACACTGCCATGAGATGTTCGTATGACGTTCTGAGCCCACCGAATGTCATAGGTGGTGTAGTTGATGCGTAGTAGTTTAGACTCGATGACTGAACTGAGATTGAGGAGGCGGACGCTGGTGCACTGCTCGGGTGTGAAAGTCTCCTCATCGCCATCGTAATCCAAACCGAGGAGCCTTGAAAGAAAATGGTCCTTGAGGGCCTGCATGAAATTTGGCTGAAAACCATCCCGTTTGTCAGCAAAATCAATACAGTTTTGTGAAATAATCGATCTACCTTCACAGACAAGACACCATCACCCGCATGCGACTATTGCGGCCAGCACAGAGAAACGGTACAACACTTCCTACTAGAATGCACGCATTTCTCAGCGCAACGCGCCTGGCTAAACCATGAACTATCGCACAAAGCAAAAGTACACACACGCG
>JBBPNN010000095.1:0-53830 GCA_038090935.1 Hortiboletus campestris
GTGTGCTCTTCCGATCTCGCCGTACCCCCCGCCCCGCTCATCCCGACACCCGACACCGCCCCGCCCCCCACCGTCCCCGCAAAGCGGCCCTCCGAACTCACCGCCTCCCCTTCCCGCCTAGAACCCCCTCCACAGCGCATCAGAACCGCATCCGCATCAAAGCCAGTCCCCCGCGCCCAGTCATCCGTGCGCCCTCTCCCTCCCTCCCGCTTCCTCCCTCACCTCCACCCCCTAGTCCGGTGCGCCCATCCTCAGAATCAATGCCGCGCAGTCACAGGTCGCCCTCCCTGTCCGCCAGGTTCGCGACCGCCCCTCTCCCTCTCAGTTCCTTCTGACCTACCCCACAGGCCATGCTCAAGAGCCTCTATGACCACTTTCTCGTCCTGTACGAGAACCTCCTGCCTTCAAACCCAACCATTGCCTCCGAGCATGCCTTGCGCCAGGAAGAACAGGTGTACAAGAACTCGACAAAACTCACTTATCGCAATGTGCGCATCCACCATCTTCCCTCTCCCCTGTCTCATCCCTTGTCTCAGGCAGTCATAAACTCGATCGCTTCCCTAAAGAAACGCCCTATCCCCACTTCCATCTCCCATCCCTCTGTCGGCACCGATCAGGATATCGCAGCGCGCACGGAAGCACGCAACAAACTCGACGCACTTCGTCTCACCCGTTCCATCCTCACCCACCTTCTCATGACCACAGATACCATGCAACAGTGGCATTATATTACTGAAATACCCGGTGGTGAGGGGGGTTCAAAGCCACACGCAGTCGGCCAAATCGCAAAATGCGAGCGCTGTGGTCAGCCTTATATGGTCACCAACACCCCCGCCCACGACGAGTGCACCTATCACTGGGGGAGACCGTTCAGCAAAACGATCAACGGTGCGTCCGAGATATCCGTGTCGTCCTTCGTGTCCGAACCTTGACCGCAAGGCGAGAAGCTCCGCGTATACTCGTGTTGTTCAAAGACTACAAGCGAGGACGGTTGTTCAAGAGGATTTCACGTCTTTTATGAATCCGACCCAATCGATCTTCACCTCCGTCATCCATTTTCGCTCACACGACCTCCCAAATCCCGCGACGGTGACAACCCTGTGGACACAGCTTTCGATGTCGTTGCCCTAGATTGCGAAATGATTTACACTACAGGTGGCATGCGTGTGGCACGAGTCTCAGTCGTCGATGGTGCTGGGACCGAGATTTTCGACGAGCTAGTCCGGATGGATGATGGCGTCGAGGTCATGTCAGTATTCTACTTTGCGGTGCCTCCCTTCTGGCCTGATCTCTTCTTAGAGACTACAACACCCGCTTTTCGGGAATCACGAAGGAGAAACATCAAAAGGCATCGTTGACGCTTCCTTTGATACGACAATCGCTCGATGCATTCGTTAATTCCGAGACGATCATCATCGGACATGCCCTAGAGAACGACCTCAAGACCTTGCGCATGGTACACCACCAATGTATTGATACCGTGATCCTTTTTCCTCACCGAGCTGGACCACCATATGGGCGGTCTCTGAGGGATCTGTCCGTGCTATCTCGCTCCCGCGCTCTCCACGTTCACTAACCGTGACCTATTAGCGCGAAAGAACACCTTGGAATATCAATCCAAATTGGAGATGGGTTGACTGGCCATTCCTCAGTAGAAGACTCCGTCGCGACCCTCGACCTTGTACGATGGCATATTCTAAATAAAGCAAAAAACAGGACTATACCTGATTCATAGCCTCTCTGCATCCACCAACCATACTGTACACTACTGCGTCCAAATACTTATATACTGTTACATCTCAATTATCGTTGAGCAGTGCGCCCCTTGGACTCTATTAGTTTTGGTGGAGGTGCGCTGTGTAGAGGCTCACCAGGGCAACCATTGGTGCTCGTCCGTTGAAATTTCAACGAATTAGTGGCCCTTGATAACACATGTTCATAGAGTACAAAAGGATGCAGGGGAAGGGCATCTAACCGCTGCGTGCTGCCAGACGCCCCATGATATCATCGCCGCCCTCCTGTTCCTCTACACTGTCCGACTGGGTGACCTGAGGGGGGATAATAAGTAACAGAGATCGTCAGCTGCTGCTGTGAACAAACCACGCGTAGGACAGATTTTTTCGAGGACTCTTGCATTTCCCCAGCTATGATAAGTTCGTCCAGGATCTATGGGACAGGTAAGCTGCCTACGCAGTATACACGAAACAGCACCTACGGCATACGCCTTCTGGAAGTTGAATATGCTGCAAGAGCCATCACTAGACGTCCTGCGAGCCTATTGAACGCTCCGACTTACAGGTCCAGCTCGCACACCTGTCACAGTCGCGCAGTCAGGTTTTCGAACGCGTACGGACGAAAAGAGATGACGCACATTTCCAAAGTATCTGTCCAAGACCTCCACGTAACGATGGATGATCTCTAGTGTTATGAGCTCGTTGTCGCCCGAGCCGATCCCACAGACGAAGAACAACGAGGCGTATCTCCGGTAGACGACCTTTGTGTCTGCGAAACAGCCAAACGGACCCATGCGTTACATATCCACATCCCCGCCGTCCCAGTCAATCACAGGAATAGTGAGAGGTCCCGAAAGTACTCACCCTTGTACTCTAAAAAGTTACACATCCGCGTGCGCCGAGCCAGGACCAGCTGGGTAACGTCCTTGACGATCTTGACCTTGGCTTTCGGAGCCATTGTTGTAAACCATTTTGCAAGGCGTACTTTCCCTGATGAAAGATTCCAATGTGAGATGTTACTTGTCGTATTTTCTGTGAATATGGGACGAGCCTTGCCGTGACACGAGTAAGATGTAGTTGATCATAACGAAGCGGGCAGGCCAGTGGCTGTGCACAAAAGGTCCATTGCTACGGGCAGGGAGTCGACAAACAAAATGGTATTACTAGCATCTATGCAAGTACTATGTTCACCGAACCGGAACGAGCCATGGCATCTGACACAGTCGACATGCGGTCACGGGTGGTGCGTCGATTTTGCGAGAATTGTCCACTACATCGCGCACATTCCAGTCAGCACAAAAGTCTCAGTCGGGTAGAATGGATGAAATCAGATTAGATCAAGAAGCGTTCATCGGGCACCACTTGCTCGCAAAGGAGAGGGTGTCCTCAATCCACTTTTTGTCGTCATTGGCTCACAGGACAGAAGACGAACTCACCAAAAGACCTACTTTTGACGCGGCTGGGCGGCCGCAGGAGAGGGAGTCGGTGACGAAGATGACCGTAGTGCAGGCGGCGGGGGAGAGGGGGAGGCTAAAGCTGCCAATCTTCTTTTCCTTCGCGACTCCCAGTAGTCGAATAACCAGGTCTGCACAAGCCCAAAGGTAGCCGACGTTACCCAGTACAAGACAACACTCTGCAAAGTTGATGAGCCTGGAAAACGAACAGCACAAAGACAGTAGGTCTACCCCAGGAACCATCGTTGCAATGAGGATTCTCCCGACTGACACCAATCTGAGGGTAGACTTGATAATCTTTTGCGGTTCGACCACCCTTTCGCCCTTTGCAATCCTCTCCTCCCTCCACTTTTGTACTTTTACTTCGCGTTCACGCTGTTGGTCTGTCATGAACCACCTGGAACTTTCCACATTTGCCAATGTAATAAAACCAAGCGCGATTGGTAAGGTCGCGGTTGGGTCGGGATGTACGAGCGTGGAGAGAGTAAGGAAGGATTCGGAGTCAAAGGGTGTGGGGTGCTGCGATATGTGTGCGAGCACGATAGAGCACCCAACGAAAATGGGCAACTGAGTGAGGGGTGGTACGGCCATCGTCGTCATAGGTTGACAGTGATATTCTGCGAACAGTTCTTTCTGGCGTGCTGCAACCTGACGGAACAAACTCAATTCGCGACTATGAAACGGAGTGGTGAGACCATACGGCTTCTTTCATTCTGGTACGGTGGATCGTTTGCAGTTCCTCCTTCGTACCTCGCACTTTCGCCCTCTGCATATCTTCGAGCACTGTTTTCGCAATCACTGGTCCCTCTGACTGCAGACGAGGTAAAGCCTGTTCTTCAGCCCTCCACTGTCTTCGCTTGGACTGCACAACATCAGTGGCAAATTTGGACAGAGTACAATGAGTAAGAATTCACCCATACTGAAAACGGAACGGTGAATGCAAGTCGAGTAAGCACCGTGCAAAGAATGATTGTTGTGGAATATGCAGGCCACGACGGAGGAATTGGAAGAGCGATTGCAAGGTCAAGGAAACCATCTTTGAGAATGCCTAAACTGACAAAGGTCCTCCGAGGCTGGTTCAGGGAGAGGCCGAGCTGGGGTTGATAACATGCTCTGCGCAGGGTGCGGACGGGACGAGCGGCATAGTGTGCCAACATGAACTAATTCAGGCGGAGGGGTCATTTATCCGACGCGTCAAACTACTATTTGTATGTGCTAAGAGTACACCTCATCTTGCACTTCAGTCTTCCACATCCATATCAATGACACCCTCTTCTGAGCTAGTCTCCGCTGGACAGTAAGTTGAAAACGCAAACGACTTCGCATGGAAGCTCCCAGGGTTGAATACATGACAACCAGAATAGGTTAACTTATATTTTTCGTATTTGTCGGCAAGGACGACCTTTAGGGCAATGCCGTTCAACACCAAGGAATCTGAATAATAATACAGCATCTTACGGTTGTCGGCAGTGGATACAGACGCAACGCGTGATCATAATCACACAGTGTTGGTTGAGTTTGAGACGTCAAGGGAGTCAGATGACCTTGGTCCAAGATTGTTTGCACGAGCTACAGAACGTTTACTCAGTATAGATCAAGGGAAAGACCAAACACCGCATACATATCTTCTCAGATCTTCTCCCATGACGTTCGGCTTGACTTCCACTGTATTTCGCAACATCCTTGCCATGGTATCTTCGCGGAAAACCACAATCTCCTGTGCAAAGAACTTCAAGCGACAGGGGTTAGTTGCAAAGTGTACCTTTGGGACTTTCGCCCTCAGCTGGGACGTGAAAGATGAGAGTATCGGCTTCCGTGGCAGAGTCACATTGCTCGTCAGATCAAGCGGACCAGGAACAAAGACAAAGTGAGTTGAACGAGTGATCTGAGGGTATGAGGCAATGAGTTGACCAAGGGAATCAAAGTTTTCTGCGTGGTAAATTTCAGTCCTCGATGTACTTGAAAGTAAATTCCAACATGCCATGATATCGTTGAATATCCTGCCCACTGCCTTGCATAATTGATCGGCTGGTGAAGTTCCCACACATGACAATAACTTTAGGTATAAAGCTGTTTTCGATGCAGTTGTCGAACATCTTTTGAAGCCCGATGAAGGTCTTGGGATTGTCCAGCCAGACATCAGACAAGAAAAAGAAGTAGACATCCGAAAGCTCATCCCGAACACGACGAGCATAATTTGACTGGATACAGTTTAGCCATGCGTTGCGACGACGAAATCCGACGTACATCCTCCAACAGAGTAGTTGAGCCTTTCCCGAGAAAGTCTATGTGTCCATAAATCGAGCTACAAAACTGAGTGACCTTCCCACGTTTTATCAGAGAATGACTCACCGAGCAGTCTCGCGATCTTCGCAAGGCGGTTGACCCATGGCAATCACTTCCAAGGTACCTTCTTCAGTATATTCGCCTTCTACGAGAGCGACACAGCCCTCGGTGTATAATCCCTCGCCGGGGTCGTCCTTGGTTAAAGTAAACACGGCAAGCAACACAATAGTATCGGCAGTCCTACCAACTTGGATACGTCTAGCACAACGCTTCCATCACCATCTTCAAGGCATAGCTTCCCTTCCATGTTATGCGCGAGCATGCCAAGGAGCAGAAACCTTTCTCTAACTCTGCCTAGAAGCTGTTTTGTCGATTTTAGCTGTCTCAAGATTTATGGGAATATATCTCGCCCGATATCGTAGCCTTGATCATACCGTCACAAGATGCTCCCGATCACGAGAGGGTAACGTGGAAGGTGAAAAGTGTTCGTTGCGTAGTATGCTCTGCTTAATGATATGAAGCCTGTTGCGGGTGGAAGCTATGCGTGACTCTGCTGTGCCAGACATTGTCGGTGGCACTGAGGATCTTCGAACTTGACGATGACAGAAAAGAGATCTCGGCGAAAGGCATACCTTTCGAAAGTCCCCCGTTCGTGCGACCAGTTCCAAGCTGGCATTTCGAAAGCATCAACTACATATATATGACTTTCGGGATCAAGCAGCTCGGTTTCAGCGCGATCACCGGATCCCTGATCTTGAAGGGCTTCGTATACTCTCTGGAGGATAGATAAAGATACCTTCATGGCGGCGTCTGCACGAGACATTCAGGAACACAGTTGACATGAAAACTAGATACCCCACTATCTTGTTTATTATACTCTCTGGCAATTGTCTCGACGGAAGACTCGATTTCTTCGTCCGCGATTTCGTGACGATCAAGGATCTCCTCCAGGAATTGTAAGGCTTCGGGTCCAAGTGAGTGACTGTACTTGCGAAAGACCTGGAAAAGCTGATTGCAGTATTCGGGCACGTATACAAGCGCATCGAACCTTGATTATAATCCGCTGGCGCGCATCAGCCATACTGTCGAGAGGGTGGAGGATGACAAGCTCTAGTCAAGGGCAATAGTGAAAGTTGGGTAAATTACGCAATGCAATCCTCGACCTGAGCAACAAGTACTAACAGGAGTTGAGCAAAAGTCAATTGTCAACGCTACGGAAGCGCTGAAGTACTAAAAATTGTCTTCTTGACTGTACAATCCGACAACGCTTGCACTGACTGGCGATGTTCCGAGCGTGCAATCGGGCAGTGGTCGACAAGCAAACTTGCTCATTCACTATGAATGGGGAACAAGTTGCCAGTGGTCCAAAACAGAGCTTGTCTGCGCCAGTTACAGAGTCACATGACACGAGTTGCGAAGGCACTTCGGAATTGGCACAAGTCTGCCCTAGTCACTACCGTTGACGGACGATACGCAACGTTGATCATGTTCCCGACTATGGACCTCGACATAAGGCCGGGATCAGGCATAGGGATGTTTGAATTAGGCCCGTTTTTTTCTTGCCGAGCCTGCAGCTTTACCTGATGGGGTACCCCTAGGTTCATCTCTCTGGTCAGTCATTTCCACCCTTCGAACGCTCCAGCATCTGTTCCCTCAAGTAGAGGTCAAATTCGATCTGGAAAATGCGTCTACGACCCCAGTAATCCTTCATCTGCGTCCATACTTTGATCTGCTCTTCTCGGCTTATCATCAACGACTGCACACAATTTGCCTGAGAAAGCCAAAGGATCTTCATCCCCCAGTAGCACTGCGATACAAAGATTCCATCATCTGTTGTGGCGAGGAGCCATTGGTCAAGATTAAGATTAGCAGAACTTTTGGTCCAACATATCCAGGAGACGAGCTGAGGTATCCGGGCGTCTGGTTCAGTTTTGACGATGATACTATCAGTGAAGGCCTCAAAGGAAGCTCTTCTCATGCAATCGCAGATAACAGATCGAAAGAGGTCAAGCGAATTATCGTCACGCAGAAGGATGTACAAGACGTGGGGCATGATCCTCTCGACGAGGTTATCCTTTGTCCAGCGATGTATGGAGACATTTCGCGAGCTATTGTCAAAGTAGGAGTGAATCACGTCTGCATGTTCCTTTCCTTTATATCCTGCCTTTACAGGCGAACAATGGCGTCGTCCTTCACCTCTATGGCCCCTCTGGCCCCTCTACCTCGTCTCTTCACGTCCGCTTGGGTGAAACAACTGCACAGGATCTCAATATTGATCTGGGAACACCATCGAGAATATATTATAAAGACGACGAGCGAATGGCAATTCATTCACCTAACCCGCACCAAGAAGATGAGAGCCAGTGTACAGATTGTAAGTCATGTGTTCTCATTGGATGGTCCCTTACCATGGTCATTAGACTTTTATAATTACTTTAGTCATGGTATCGACTTCCTTATTTCGGGTCAAACGCACTTGGTACGCAAGATTATACTACACTCGAACGTGGTGAGCAACGAGCTTCGGTACTTGATTGCCTAAATTAAGTGGGCCGTTCTAAGCCGGGTTCCCCTTTGTTCCAACAATATAAACGCTGCCCATGGGAGCTAGAGGGAAAACCGGAGGATGACGAAGATGGTTAGTGACGCCTTTGCACTTATTCACAATGTAACTCAATTGGGCCAGATTCACCTCCAAGGATGCGTTTCACGGACAAAGTGAGGGATCCGATCTCTCTTCATCTTCCAGTATATTGAGCATCTCAGTTTGAAGCGATCAGCCACTTTCTCAGCCCCAGGGACCCTCCACCATCAATGGTGCACGATCGTACTGAATACGAGGATAACATTACGCTGCCGAGTGCAACTTCAAGTAAGATCAGTAACTTGTTATCAAAGGCTTATTCACAGATTCGCGCAGGACTGTACGGTTACGATGGTGTGATATTGGAGGTGAATGAAGCTTCTCAGGTTGTGGCCGTCATGTTATTTTGACGGTGACCGTTCGTTTACATGTCTTGTACATATTGCATCTGCATATTTGCATCCTTCCACCATCAGCTGGAAAAAACGTCAGGCCATATCGTTCTTAGCTCCTCTAAATCGTTGATCACTGCAATCCCTTCCACATCTGTGGCTAGGCCGCCATCGGCCCCCAATGTCATCTTCTTCCCGCCCTCCATGACGTCTAATCCCGTTTCATGGAAGTATACGCATCGGCCCCACCCCAGCTTGTTAGCAGCAATCACATTTAGTTTGCTGTCGTCTATAAATAAGCATTTTGAGACATCAGAAATGTTAGCGATCCTCATTGCCTATTAAAACGATAAGCGTGGTCCAGTTTCGAGGTCGAGGTAAATCTGGGGTGAATCCTTACGTTTTGGAAGAACTCTGGCTCTGGCTTGCAAGTGAAGAATGGTCGCTCGTAATCGCAGTAGACGAGTCCTTCTATTTGGTCTTGAACATTCAAGATCTTGAGCACTCGATTGGCATGCTGGTATGTTTGTCAGGACCCGTTCCAACTCTCGGTTTGCAAGACATACGTTCTTGTATGCATTTGTCAGAGCCCAAACGCGTACCTTTGTCCGATCTAGGTCTTCGAACAGTTTCCTCAACTTTTGGTCCGGCTTGATACATTCCTCCAAAGGGAGAGTCCCATCACATTTCCGATCAAAATCGAGCGGGTCTGAGCGGCAGGCAGTCCATAATCCCGAGTCAAATGCAACTACTTGACGTAATTACCTATGTTGTGGTGCTGCGTGAGGCCGCGTAGGGCAAGTCCGTATTGCTTGTAATACTTGTGATGCAATTCCGACGCTTCATCTTCATCGATGCCCAGGGAGACGAAGTATTCTCCAGAAATACCTTCAAGGGTGGTATGTATCTACTGTGAGCGAACATACCATGGATCCGTTCGCCCATCGCGTGCGATATCTTGGTACTAGCAGAATAGAGTGTGTTGTCAATGTCAAACCAGATGACCATGCGGGGATCTTCAGTGACTTTAGGGCGGGGAATCTGAGGAGTGCTGAACATTTCACACCTTCCAAGGTTCCGTTCACAGACATAATTATGAAGTGGGTATCCGAATCGCTGAGGCGGTATATGAGCAAGTCCAACAAGTCACGGTCGCATAGTTGGTGAGGGGTCAATATGGGATATATCGAGAGTATAGTTCCCACAGATTAAACTCCGACACACCATCCCATCGCTGTATACCTCTCGACGTCCTCGACAACAAAATCCTCAAGACTAAAGACCAGTGAGTGAGATTTCGTTCATGCCAATGAGACAGATCCATATCGACATACTCGTGCATCGCCCTTCATTTGGTGCAAGGATCATTTTCGTTGGATGTCTCGTTGGCACTTTGGATGTATCGCCATTATCTCTGCTGACAGCGCATCTTCAGATGGCCCGCAGCAAACAACTCGCACCCGGCATTCCCTCCCGGCGTCCCCAGGCAGTTGCTCGCCGTGGTTCGAGGGGCCTCAAAAATTCCGAGCCAGAAGCTCCTGCAACCAAAGAGGTTCAGGTTGGCGGAGAGAAGAACGGCAGCACCCGTCTCGTGCCTACGTCAAAGGCACCCCGCTACTACCCCGCAGATGATGTTCGTCAACCGAAGCAGAGCCGCAAGTCGCCCAAACCCACCAAGCTCCGCCCATCTATCGTTCCAGGGTCCGTCCTCATCGTGCTTGCTGGCCGGTACAGGGGGAAGAGAGTTGTTTTCCTGAAGCAGTTGGGGAGTGGGTTGTTGTTGGTGACGGGTCCCTACAAGATCAATGGTGTCCCCCTACGGAGGGTGAACCAAGCATATGTCATTGCTACTTCGACGAGGATTGACCTGGGAGGCTTCGAGGTGGGTGTTTTACCACTGCGTATCAACACCATGGTCTGATCGTTGCGGTAGGTCGACCCCAAGATCAACGACGCATACTTTGCCAAGGCTGCCGCGAAGGGTGCACCTTCTGCAGAGTCAGAATTCTTCGAGGAGGGCAAGCCCAAGCCAAAAGAGCCTTTCCCGAAAGCCAAATCAGCTGACCAGAAGGAGGTGGACAAGGCTGTCATTGCGGCTGTTCAGAAGCAGGCGAACTTGGCCAAGTATCTGAAAGCTACTTTCGGTCTTACAAAGGGCCAGTACCCTCATCAGTTGGTGTTTTGAGACCGCGATTTTTACTCTACGGGAATGAGTGCACATGTGCTATGTAAAACTATGATATGCACTACATGACTTTCTCGTGTTCTGTTTACGTCACGTGTGTTCCGGGCCTCAGCTCCTCGACATTCACGTTCACCATTCTCCTTGCGTTACATTACTCCTTGCCGTGGTTCGTTCACCTCGCGCTTTAACTATGCCATCCATTCAATTTCGCTCGCGGTTACTGTTCGCCAGTCTTGCTCTTGGCTTGGTGCTGTTACTCAAATGGCCGACGAGCAAGTCCTCTTGGATCTTACTTGCCTCCTGGCCTGCTGGCGTGCTTTTCTTCTCATACATCGCTCGTGTTTACCTCGCTCCCTATGTCCTTATGCGCTGCTCCAGCCATATTCGGGTCCGCAGCGTCAGCTTACGCTCCATTCGTGGCCTATACTTTCGCAAAGGCAGCCGGACCTGGCGAATCGATCGTTTTACATATTCCTACCGCTCTTCCGCAGATGACGGGCCCAGGAGGCTATTCTTTGGGATCGAAGGCTTTACATTAGAGATCGAACCTCCTCCGGCTCCTCGTCCACCCCCGCCGCGCACAACTCACAGACGCGGACTCACCCTTGCGGACCTTTCACCATCTCCCTTGGCGCTCTACTTATGGTCCGTGATATCCGGCCTGTACGTTGTATTCGATCCTGCGGTTCGGCCTGTCATTCGCCTCGTTGTAACTGCTGTGCTTCAGCAAGTCATTCGTTTCATCCCAAGGCTTATGGAAACAGTCCAGGTGGATATTGACCGAGCGGTTGTCTCATGCATTGGCTCCCAAAAAACGAAACAAGCCCAGCTCGTTGTGCAGAACGTTATGTTCAAGGGCCATGTTTCTTTCGCTCAGAGCCCTCGGTTTCACCCGATCGGAGACCATGTTCCTTCAAGTAACCAGACATTGAGCGCACGAGCCCTTGCGATGGGCGCTTGGAAGTCTCGTCTTTCCAGTGGGTTCCAACGTGCTTGGATCCGCACCTGGAACGATACGTTGGGACAGATGACGGGTTCCATTTCGTATGATCTCGTAGTGCGACAGGTTCATGGTTTCATCCCGTCAGACGGCTTGGTACAGATGGGTATGTTAAACAAGCGGTTTGTTCAGGTGTGATGCTGACCCAAAGTCTCAGGCATATTCGATAGCGGAACGATACTTCGCTCGCCCGAGCAGTTTATTGTTAGTGGTTCGGCTCGCTTTAGCCCAAGAGACGGTACCGTTGAGCCATTCAGCATCCACAATCAAGTGAAGGTTGGAGCCATTCATTTAGATGCCAACAATCTTCAGCATTGGTTATCGCACTTCAAGACCGCGGCCGAGAACATCCCGATTCCGCCTCCCAGCTCTCTCAGTACAGCTACCCCTCCATGGCTAAGGAGTCCTTTCAGTGCAGTGAGTACTCGCGTCAATCTTGTTCGTAACATGCTGACACTACCAAGTCTTCCGTGACATCAGATGTTCGTGTTCAAGTCATGCCAAAGCGGAGGAAGCAAAATGTAAAGGTGGGGGCTGCGGTATCCATCTCAGCGCATCTGCTAACTGGTCAATGTTCAAGCTTCTCGACCTTGTCGCGGCTGCCCGTCTGGATCTGGATTCTGTTACAGTATCACAGAAAATTGGTCGCCACAAGTACAACGTCGTCTTCAAGGCAGCGACCTGCTCCTGCGAACTCAGCAATCCAACGGTGAACTCCGCCCATCGTGCTTGGCTAGGAAAGGAACCGTCAATCACGTCGCGGGCGTTCCTGTTTCGCCTAAAACTCCATGGCGTTGCCTTGCATAGGCTGGGCGGGGTGGCACAGTCCAACCTTCCTATTTTATCTGCCGGCTCCACCTCGGTCGATGCTACGCTGTCAGATTGGCCGTCAATGCTGTCTCCCGCTCCTTCGCCCTGCTGTGATGCCAATCCACCCTCCGTGTTCCTTGAGGTCCAGGTTGCTTCTCTATCCTTCACGGACCAGCATGACATGCTGTTCAATTCAATCTCGGAGCTCAACTCTCCCAAGGATGCGCCACGTGGAAGATCGGAGCCCCTCTTGGCAACTATCATTTCACCGGTTCCACGGATTGCTGTTAATGTGAGGGTGGGACGCACCTTTGTGCGCGTTATGTGTGCCGATGTTCCTGGAGTCGAGGAGCCATTCTCGGTGGAGCTGGAAACTAAAGGCATGGTGTTTACGTCCTCCTCCAATTTTCGACTAGGTGGAACTTCGACTCAGCGTCTTCCACTTGACGGAGACCTTCCGTTCCACATGACCTGCCCCTTCACCTTCTTCTTGTACCCACTCTTCCTGCGACTACGCACCCACTCCTCAAACATTACTACTCGACGTATGTCTAGGTGGGGTTCAGAATGCACGAGCAGTGAAACCTTATTCTCCATGGAAGCTGTGGAAGTGAATGGAATGTTAACGGGACTCGGAGAGGCAAATGACGACGATCAGTTTGTGTGCACCACATTGGATACTCGCACTACATTCGTCGATCTTCATTGTTGTACAGAGGCTGGGATAGTGGAGTTGTGGCACCCTGGCAGACTCAGAGTTCTGAGTGTGTTGCTGTCGCTGCTCTCCGCCCGTTGGCCTTCATCACAGGCAAGACCCCATCGCTCCTCATCAACATCACTTCCCGGCTGTGCTCTCTCGTTTTCTGTTGCGCGGTTCGTGCTGTTCGTCACGGGTTCTGACCCCAATCCAGACGCAGACAAGGACATCACTCGCGGAATCGCATTCGGCACAGGTTTTTCACTGCGGTACTGTTCTGTAAACACGGAACAGAGACACGCTCTCCCACCTTCTCAACCATACTCTCAAATCAGGGCAAAATTGTCCCTACCGGTCGATAGGCTTGGTGATGCTGCCCTCCTGGAGAGGATTCCTGAGTCTTCTGGCACAAATGTAGTCTCCGGAAAACTTGTGCTCTGGAACACGACCGTGCGCGCTGCGGCCGCCGACGAATTCTCAATGGATGACCCACACATTACAGAAAGAGACAGCCCCCTCCTGGATAGTAAACAGCTTTTCTCCGTCAAGGGTGTTGACGTGGACGTCAAGTTCACTCCGAATGACCCCATGGACTCCGCAGGAGTTGCATGCGATGTGACTTTTAGTGTTGACGACGCACTGACACACTTTGAACTTGGTCTAATATACTCAATTCTCCTTGCATTGCGAACGGTTCAAACCCTCCAACACTGCGCAACTTCATCGAGGGTTCCGGAATTCCCATCGCATTCTACGCCATCCACCGTATTGAATATTCACGGCACAGTCAAAGCTATTCGAATGCGTTTACGGTTTATGAACGAAGTTGCGGTCGCACGGGTTAATTATTTCGATGTGACGTTCACTCCTCGTGACGCCCGCTGTTCTATCAATTCGTTACTCGTATGGGTCCCAGTCAGTCAACGACAGTCGGTCGTCGATGCACCAGCACCAGGAGAAACTTGGGAAGAGCTTGGCCGTTTACACAGATGCACTTTTTCGCTTGCTCTATCCTTGGCAGGTTCGATTCTGGTCGACAGCGATAGCTTTCGGATCCGCATCCCTTCTGGCTATGCTTTTGCTGAGCTTCAGCTCGCTACAGTGGTCACCATCAAGGCGATCAAACATATAGTCCACGTAATCAAAAGCGCTAAATTCTCTCCCATCCCTGCTCCAGAGGCCGAGTCCGCAAAACTCGTGCCCGATCTCACGTTCAGTTGTCGAATGTTTTGTTTCGAGGCTGCAGATGACCCCTTTGAGAGTCAGCTGGGATTTAATTTCAGGGTTGGCCTCGCTGCGGCCAAAGCCAGGCTTCACCGGGATGAAGCTTTCGACGTAAAGGCGATGGCAGTCATGTCGGGGAATCCGGCTGCGGATGCCACAGCTGTGAACGCAGACTATCAGTTCGGCAGAGAGCATTCAGTCTCCGTCGAAGATGCCCGCCAACGTTTGAATCTCGCACACAGTCTAGATTGGACAACCAGGCTTCGACAGCACGTTCGAGAACGAGTCACTCAAGAAGAACTGGTCCATCGCGAACTCCATGGTGCAATACCATTAAAACGTCCTACGAAAGCTCCGAATCTCGTTAAGCCTGCAAAAGTCCGGCGCATGCCTCCACTGCTTCGCATTATTCTGTCAGGTTTTCATTTACACTTTCAACGACCCACCTTTCCTCCTGGACACTTGGCCTCCTTTCTGCACGAACAAGGGAGTGGACTTCCCCGCGAGACGTGTTATTCTTTGCTCATTCCCATGCACCTCAGTATCTCCCTTATGGCCGCTCAGGTTTCACTCCGTGACTATCCCCTACCGCTGCTTTATATTCCTTCCAGATCTGGTGATCCCGGATCTCCCTCACTTGTCTTTGATTCAAACCTTGTCATCGCAGAGGAAATGGGTCCTCCTCAGTCGGTTGATTGGATTCCTTGCCCTGTGGATAGTCTCGAAGACGTTTTCGCGCACAGCCGCCCTCTCGTACTTCGCGTCCCGAAGACCCTCATGCCGATGAAGACATACGCTCGGCCACTTGTATCAGTCCTGACGGATCAGACAACCGCATTCGCTTGGGGTACTAGCTACAGTCCGGCGATCCAAGATGTTATTAGGTTTCTAGATAGCTTGACTCCGGAGGCTCGGGATCCGTCTCCACATATAGGGTTCTGGGACAAGGTGAGAATATCCCTTGTCATAAGATGACCTGACTTATGAGTTTCTCAGTTAAGGTTGATTTTCCACTGGACAATCAAGATTTCATTTAAAGAGGAAGTCCGCTTATACATCAAAGGTAGGCACGGTCAAAATATTGAATCACAAATGTTTACGTCTCGTTAGGCAATCGGGATCCATATATCTTGGATGATGATGGTGCTGGTTTTGCTCTCTGTTGGCAAGGTGAGCCACAGATCAGTATCGGTTCCCGAAACAAAGATCGGGAGCTCGTGCAAGTGACCAGCGACTCTATGTCTATATTTATTCCAAAGTGAGTCAACATTGTCGTATATCTGATAAAAGTTACATCTTTATCAGGTTCGAGCCAGTGACTGGCACTGGAGGCATTTACGCACAGGGACGCGTCGCTGCAAGAAACGACTGGGTTAAGATGTGTGCTAACTTGTGCTCTGGCATTCGCTTTGGCGTAGGAACTATGTTTGAACGCACGTGCAGTAGGCTAGAATGTAGCAAGTGCACAGGCTCTCCGTTTGACCGCGAGTGTCGATTTTTCCATTTCCGGCCACATCACACTGTGCAGCTGGTCAAAATCAATCCTTCAGGGCCTCAGGTGGGTTTCCTGCGACAATTCCTACCGACAAGTCTTAAACGAGTGCAGGTTGATCACGATTCTTATCACGGTTTCCGGTCAGACTTCATCCACCTTTCGATTTCAATAGCTTCAGCTCTTCGACAAGGATCGACCCACTCTGATCCGCAACCCAGTAGCTTTCATCTCACCCCGAAGGCGTTCGCCAGCTTTTGGTCATGGTGGGGCCTATTCGACAATGGGCTATCCTTGCCAATCAGACAGGGTTCTCTCTACCACCGGAAGTCATTATCGCCAAAGTTTGCACGCCACCTAGCAACAGTCAAATATCGAATTTTAGTACCGGAGTTGTTCATAGCTCATACGTACATCGATGACAGCAGAGAGTCATGGGAGGATGGGACCACAACCATCGTAGGCTTGAAGGCTAAAGTCAGCCACTTCCAAGCCGACATGCACCAAAGGGACCAGGAAACGATCGCGCCGGGCAAAGTCCCCGACAGCATTCAGGTTGTGCGGCACAAACCATTCTACGCCGCTGAGGTCGTCCTCAAGGATGTGGACCTTCGCGCCGTGTTGGCCGTTTTCTCGGAGCCTCTTAAACAATCCGTGCTTCTGTCTGCCAACCCCGACAACAACAATAAGAACCAAACTTCCTCAAGTTCGGGAATTCCTTCGTCTTGGCTTGATAGCGATGACTTCGTTGAAACGGATTGGTCGCCCACGCACGGTCTTCCAGAAATCCAATTATTCCCCGTGCTTTCCTGCCCCAAAGTGACATATCTCAAGAAGAACTCGCATGTTGCCAAGATCCAAGTAGAAAACAGCAGATTCGGCGATGAGGATACTCATACATGCTTGCTTGGGAGTGAACCTTGTAAGAATCTTTGCATCACCTTTCAGTATCAATGTAACTCTGGTTTCTCATTTTCATTTTTCTCTAGCTGTCCCACAAGTAGAGATTTCTCTTGCGGAGCAGCGGATTGTAATATTGCAACATATGACCGAAGAAGACAGAAAATCAGCCCAACCCGTACAGGTGCGCTTGAACCATGGAAGGTGTGGGGGGTCGTTGATCCATGTTTCAGAGGCAATATCCCTTGGATAAAATGGTTGCCCTTCTCCGAGACTATACCAACCATCTAAGAGCAGTAGACCAGTTTCCGGAGGGTCCACGCAAGAGTAATGTCGAGAGCTATTATATGCCAGCTGAAATGGTCTCCGCTAACGAATGGGCCGATTTTGAGAATGTCTATCAGGTGCATTCCCCAAACCTGTTCATGTGTAATGCTGTCCGCGATGTAAGTTTTGTGCTCTTCAGGGTACGATACCTTATTTTTTCAACAGGTTCTGATGCGGTACTACAACTGCTCGAAAGCTCGCCGCGGGTATGAGTACCATATGGCGACTCGGTAAGTGATTGTGACTATATATCTTGCCTGTACTAACTATGCCAATAGTGCTGTCAAATTTATCCGAGATCAGGCCGAAGCCTTGGTTCCTCATGTAGCTGGTCACAGCAGTACTGAAACATACAAGGCTTCTGCCGGTGCCGCACAAACGGCCGCCTCCGCCTTCCGTAGAATGTTGGCCGGAGGGCGAGGTACCACGTCCCTGGACATCCAAACAGACGTTACCTCTGATCCAGCCGACGTCAAGCCTTTAGACGGATGGGATGAAGGCGTTGTCCTTCGGAAGAGACATTTCTGCCTCTTGTTGAAACCTCAGATCATTTTGCGGAGCACTGATCCCTCGCCCAACGATGATACGGAGCCGGTCGTGATCCTCGCTGCAGTACAGGCAAAGTTGCAAGTTTTCAAAATAATGGACGCATCCAATTTGGAAGATCCTATCAGTGGTCATATTATGCACAGGTACAAAATCTTCGTGCGAAGAAGTCTTCGCTGATTCTCAATCTCCGAAAAGGAACTACATGTCATTAGATGGTCTTCAGACCTTCTGCCCAACAGACTCTGAAGCATACGACAGCGGCTCAGTTCCTCTGGAAGTGTTACTTGATTACCGTTGCGAGAGCGATTCCTTCGACCGTATCGTTCCTCAAACCAATGCTAACTGCCTGTATGACCGGTTTAATCGACTCAGACTTCGCAACAATGTCGCTTCCGCCGCTTGTTCAAAGTCGGAACCCACCCACAGAGGAAGGCAGGCGCATCTGCAGAACGACACTGTTGAGTATTCGACATGGTTCTGATACAAATTTCTGACTGCTTGCAAACAGGACTTGGTGCAAGTCCATGTTCCCCGCTTTACGGTATCGGCAAACGATCGACACTTTCAGTTCATTTCCAACATCATTACGCATCTGATCCTGTTTTCAGATGTCGCGCATAAAGCACGGCTGGAAAAGCTGGAAACACTGCTTTTTGCTTATGACTTCACGGATCTAAGATCTGCTGCCAGCGTCGTCTCCGATCTTCAGAGTCGCCTCAGGAGCGTGCTCGAGATACATAGCGATGTCAGTCACCAAAAGCAGGATAACCGTCCCCAGACAACGTTGCAGATCCTCAAGCTCAAAGCTCACATCTTTTTGCTAGTGGAAGAGCTTAACATGATCTTTGACGCGATCCGGTTGGCTCAGAGCAGGACTGACGGTCATTCAGACCATAAATCCGCTCTTCTTTTACAAGCCTCTTCATCAGAAATCTCCTGGAGGATGTTGGACGATGATCCGGACCTGCTCGCGAAACTCGCTGTACGCAACATAGACTTTTCGTGGCTGAGCAAACAGGATAGTTCCACTGTCAACCGCTTGACGGTTGGCGACCTGCAGGCTTTCGATGGGTCTCCAAATGCAGTTTGGACAGAAATTGTCTCAAAATACGAGGAGCTTTCTAATCACCCACTTTACAAGGTATCTTCTGTGCTTGTGCATTTCGAATTGCTCTCATCCTATGACAGAGAGACCTTTTCCTCGACGCTGATTGGACGGTGCTTGCGCCTGTCGGAGGGATTACAATTTATGAGAAATTCCAACTTGACTTCCATCCCATCCGCTTGCAGCTCGATGCTCGCCTTGGCCAGCGTATCATGGAATATGTCTGGCCTGCTCGGCGGGGGAGGAATCAGTCAGATACACAGTGCACGATTCGTGACCTAGCCGAATCGCATAGTCCTTCGGAACAGTCTCCCCCAAGATCTTCCCTAGAGTCGCCTCTGTTGTTGCAAAAACCGCGTGCATCGTTGGATTCGAACAGGCTCGCGCCGGGTTTGAAAAAACTGGGATCTTCTCGATCATTTACCGATTTACGTAGCGCCGCTGCCGAATCCACGAAGACACCAGTCGAAACTTCCTTTGGCCGAGCTGCGACACCAGATTTGAGCGTCAACGAGGATTCCCGCAGTATTAGGAAGCTCGATCGAGAAGACCGACCTGGCAGAGATGACGCTGTGGAAATGAAAACACGCTCTTCTCAGAACACCTTCATTCTTGTGAAAATCTCAAGGTTGGTGACATAGCGACTTGATTTGCTTTGGCTCAACTCTTGAAACCAGCATCGAGCTCCTGCTGAGCATAATGAAGGCTGAAGCTTTCGAGTGCCGCGATGCACGAATTCGCACCCATACATTGGAGTTCCGCAACCAGACTTGGAGTGTATGCGTTTTCTTCTATCTTGCATGATTGTTTATCCATTTCGTCTTAGTTTGAGGAACTGGTTGATCAATTCTTACCCAGCGATCTCACTTGGAGAGGTTGGGTCCGTATGGCCTTCCACCAGCCACTCGTTCCCGTCCTCCCTGTCGCACGTGAACTCTTTTCGAAGACGAAACTATTTCCGTCAAGAAACGCTTCGCAGAATGACTCCCGCTCCTCATCCAAGAAGTTTGTTCTTCGAGGGAAGAAAAACGTTGCCAACGCCACGATACGAGACCATGCACCGCGGAGATCGTCTTCAAGTGGCGGTGCTTCCCGTACCCTTGTTCTTGGCAATAGCTTGACGGGGACAACTCTCGTGGATGAACCGGAAGCCACAGGACTAGATCCACCCGAACAAGAAGATCTTGTTAGAAAGCGTCAACAGGTTCGACCAAGGTTACTCAGCGTGTTTGCGCATGGAAAGAACGTGGCCCGTAGCGAATCAATCTCGGGTGTGAGTTCCTTTTTTCTCTGCCTCACTTCCTTGGTCTAGAATTCCTCAACAGGGAGAACATCGCTCGTCAGGAGATTTCCTACCGAATATACGAGGCTCGATTGTGCACGATGAATTGATCGATGATTACTGATTAACTTATTAACATCATATCTACACATTGGACTCGCCTGACACCGTCCCGCATTTATCCCCCCCACAGCTAGGTAACACATTGCATAAACACCACTTGGTCCACATCTCTTTACATATGGAATCATCATCCTTTGGATCTTTAGATGTTCAGTGCCTCCACAGTGGAGTTGAGTGACAAACATTGGACTGATGATCCGGACGTGCTCCCTTGTTCCTGGAAACCCAGGCCCACATTTTTCGGTGTTCTCAGTCTAGTAACTGAAGGAAGTAAAATCAGTCACATTTTTTCAGTGACAAGGCGAGGACACTGTCTTTCAACCTGAGTTGCTTAACACTGGTGGATACTGTATACTCACTACTTATTGGAGTTCCAGCCGCAGTTTTCAGGAACCATCAAACTTGCTGACGACAACCGATGTGCTGACGTTATGATACACTACAACATTAAGGATTGTTGAAATCCGACTACTACACTGAAAACCACGTCAAGTTCCTGCTTCTCAAGGAGACACCTGACAGGTTCACAAAGCACCATCTGCATTGTCCTCTCGACGGCTCCCACCGGGCCGGACATAATATGATCGCAACACAACTACCCAAGGTCAAGCGCAAACCCCCCCTAGCGCGAGAAGGCCATAAGTTAACCACTTCGTGGGCGCTGTTGAAGCGCAATGATGAGAGATCAAGCATTCTCGCGGGCCCAACGAGCAGCAGCGACCAGGTTAGCCAAAGAGGCTGGAAGAATAATCAGTCTCCTTCGAGGCGTAAATGAAAGGGAGGGTATACCTTCGGTCTCTTTCCAACCACGGGTCTTCAAACCGCAATCGGGGTTGACGAACGTTAAATGATCAGGAATGATAGTAAGGGTGGCCTTGAGACGGTCTATAATCTCTTGTTCGGTGGGAACACGTGGCGAGTGGATGTCGTAGACACCGGGACCGATCTGGTTGGAGTAACCGTAATGCTTGAAGGTTTGCAACAATTTCATGTCGCTCTTCGAGAACTCGATAGAAATGACATCAGCATCAAGGCGTTTAATAGACGGGAAGATGTCGTCGAAGTCGGAGTAGCAGAAGTGCGAGTGAGCCTGAGTGTCATCACGAACACCTGCTGTTGCAAGCTTAAAGGTGTCAACAGCCCATTCCAAGTACTCATCCCAGTCAGATCTACGGAGGGGCAACTAGCATAGATGTTAGACAGCCCGCGGGTTCATCTTTCGAATTAACTTACACCCTCACGGATGGCTGGCTCATCAACTTGGATAGCAGCGATACCAGCAGTCTCAAGATCAAGGACTTCGTCACGGAGTGACAGTGCCAACTGCTGAGATTGCAGCTTGCGTGGCACGTCTTCACGAGGGAATGACCAGTTCAAGATTGTGACGGGACCAGAGAGCATACCCTTCATGGGTTTCTTGGTGATGCTCTGTGCGTAGCTGCTCCATTTCACAGTCATAGGCTTGGGACGGCTCACATCGGAGACGATGATCGGGGGTCGGACGTAGCTGCAAAGAGTCCATTAGGTCAAGTTGACAATGCAAGTCGGGCCACTTACCGAGAACCGTAAGACTGAACCCATCCGTTCTGGGTAAAAACGAAACCATGTAGTTGTTCACCGAAGTATTGAACCATGTCGTTTCTCTCTGGTTCGCCATGAACGAGAATGTCAAGTCCAACCTTCTCCTGGAAGCGGACGACAAGTTCTATCTCCTTTTTGATGAATTCTTCATACTCAGCATCAGTGATCTCTCCCTTGCCGAGCTTGGCACGAGCATTACGGATCTCCTTGGTTTGCTTTTTGGAAGTCGTTAGAAAGACGTCATTCGAGCCGCAGAAGATAAAATGCTCACAGGGAACGAACCTATGGTGGTTGTGGGGAACTTGGGCAGTTGAAGCTTCTTAGCCTGAACCTCCTTGCGAATGGCGAATGGACTCTTGCGGTGGTACATATCAGACGTGATGGAAGCAACACGCTTGCGGACGGCATCATCGGATGTATGCTCGAATTCACGACGTTTAGCAATGGAAATTCTGTTCGCATCTAGAGCAGCTGCCACCTGTGAGTCCTGGGAACCAGAGAGGACGGCAGCAATAGTCGCAACTTCCTCGGCCTTTTCCAACGCAAAAGAGAACCAGTCCTTCTGCTGCGCGGTTAACTGCTTTTCATTCGCCAAGGTTACAGGAGTGTGCAAAAGAGAAGAAGAAGTCGCAAGGATGACGCGATCTTGTCCAAGGGTGGAAATGGCCTTCTGGCCCTGCTTGATTGCGGCGGTAAAGTCGGACTTCCATATGTTTCTCCCAGAAACAACGCCAAGAGATAGAACAATTCGGGTAGATTTGATTGCTGCTAGAACGTCATCAAGCTGTCCAGGTGCGCGGCTCAGGTCGATGTGGAGACCAGCGACAGGAAGCTTGGCAATAAAGTTCACGTTGGAATCCAGACGGGCGAAGTAGGTCGTCAAAATAATCTTAGGAGCGACCGGGGCCAGTTCAGCGTATGCGGTGGCGTACTGCTTGTCAAGATCGGAAGCTTTGTCAAGAACAAGAATTGGCTCGTCAATCTGGACTGAGTCAACACCAGCAGCCTTGAGCTCCGACAACAATTGTTTGTAGACGGGCAAGATCTTGGGGAGTAAGGAGATAGGCTGGAAGTCAGGAGATGCTTCCTTGGCAGCCTTTCCGAGGACGAGGTAAGAAATTGGTCCCAAGACTACCGGACGAGTGGTGATTCCCAGTCCCTTGGCTTCGTTATACTCCTGAAGGGCTTTGTTATACAACAACTTGAAGTTGGTCTCCTCTGAGAGCTCTGGGACAACATAGTGATAGTTAGAGTCGAACCTACAAGATAATTGTCACTAAGGGATAGCAACAAAGCAGTGCGAATTAAGTTGCATACCATTTCTTCATTTCACAAGCGGGAACATCGACACCATCGGCTTGACGTCCACGACCTAGCGCGAAGAATACATCGAGGTCAGATAGACCGAGTCCGACGTAGCGCTTAGGGATGACGTTGAAGGCTGTGGAATGATCCAAGACGTGATCGTAGAGCGTAAAGTCTCCACTGACCAAGGATCATTGAGTATGTGCATACACTTACGAAACGGACAACAAACCTGGGGATCAAGTCAACTTTGTGATTCTTGAGACTGGTCCAGCTGGTTTTTCGAACATCAAGAGCAGCCTTCTGGAGGTCAGCTGCGGATTTCTTTCCTGCCCAGTAGGCCTCGACAGCCTTCTTAACTTCACGATTTGCACCTGTGGGAGGGTTATGTCAGTGGAGATTCAGACTTGACGAGTATAAGCAGTAGAGCACCGATGCGAGGGAAGCCAAGGACGCTGGACAACACCATTTTGGATGAGGGGAGGATAAAGAAGAAAAGAGAGATGAGTTGGCACAGAGAGGCGGCGCAGGCGTGATTTTGAGATAATCGACGCGCCTGCCCTGAGTCGACGGTTATCAATCGGTTGCCCATCATCCTAGTAACTTCCGCATGCTCATGTGAATAGCCTCCACATCTTTCGCCGCAAATCCGCATTAGTCCCTTCGTCTTCGCAACAGTTAATTGAACATCTTTCAAGTGGCCTCATCCAACGTGATATTTGATACTTGATCATCACCATCCAATTACCCGAGATAATGCCAATCAACGCCGAGCCTTGCGTGCGCACTAATTGTACAAGTGTTTCGCTTCTGGCGAAGCCGCGCAGCTGCATGCCACGCCATCACAAGGCTGTTTATTTCTTCCCTCGGCTTTCCCAACAGCAGTGCAACCCCGTAGATCCTTTGATGCGCCCGTGAATGCGGTGGTGCTGGTGAACGATATATGGGGGTGAGACCCTGAACCATAGGATCGTGTCGGGGATGTCCCAAAGATACCAGACAACCCATGTTTTTTAATGTGCGGTAACTCTGGTCTCGAAGTGCACTCATCTTAGCCATTCAAATCTTGGGATCGAAGGATAGACCCCCCTGCTCCAAGTAGGGACTTGTATGAAGCCGGTGTTCCATTGAATTACTATCTTCTCTTGTGTCGCGGCCCGGCGGCGGACTTGCTAGCGTACACGGGTATGCTGGGCAACGTTCTCGCGCGCGAGATTGAATGAGCCTCGGGCTCGAGAGCGAGATTGGTACCATGTACTTATGAATAACGACCGGTGACCTGCCAAGAGCGTCCCGAGGCCTAAAATGACCAATATGAAATGGTTCTGCTGTGTCTTGGAGTGATCCAGTGTGTCTATGAGTCAGAGAGAGAACCACCAAAACAGGTACGAATGCCAAATTGTCTCGCTAGTGGCATTTGAACGGCGCTGAAAGTTTTGCCGCTACATAGCGTTGCACAACTATGATTGACATTCCCCATGCAAGGGGCGACAGCAGCATAAGCCGGTCTACGGCGACGGTCCCAAGCTTCCAGTGGTGTCGTACGCGCTTGGGGAGTTGAGATATTATAGCGCCTAGCTCTGGGCAGGCACGGACCGTCCAGCCCACACATATAGCACGTGCGTTTTAGTAAGGCCCCCTATAGTATACCTGCCTTCCTCTGATTCCAATAATCGTCCAATATGTCGTTCTCAGACAACATATCTTTTGTCCTCAAGAAGATTCAGCACACTGAATTCGAGCCACGCCCAATCCCTGAAAGTGAGTTCAAGGCATCTTCGCCGTCTAGCAACATACGTTAATCTGAAAGTCAGTCGGTCCCCATGATGTCCTCGTGGAAGTGAAGAAAACCGGTTTGTCTGAACCCCTGCTCAACTTTTGTTGACCTGACCTGCTTCAATCTACAGGGATATGTGGATCTGATGTAACGTCACACTTTACCAACTTGTGATCACATTTCACTAGATCTCACTCTTGATCTCTAAGATTCACTACCTAGTGCACGGAAAAATTGGGGACTATGTACTCCCACCTGGGTCTGACATGGTTCGTTGTCTCATAATGTATAACCACGTCTCGTGTGTTAACTCCTCCTACCCTTGAGGTACTTGGTCACGAGTCATCTGGAGTCATTTCTTCGGGTATTATCTTATTCATCGAATAGTGGTCTCACATACTGACCATTAATCTTTCAAGTCGGATCTTCTGTGACCCATCTCAAACCAGGTGATCGCGTTGCCATTGAGCCTGGGGCTACATGCAGAAAATGTGATGCCTGCAAGGAGGGGAGATATCAGGTCACTATTCACTCTGTGGTACTCATGCGAATGACTGATGCTCTTCATGTGCGAAGTTGTGCCCTGACATTAAGTTTGCCGCTACTCCACCCTATGACGGCACGCTCTGTCGCTATTATGCTGTTCCTTCAGACCTTGCTTACCCCCTTCCCTCTCATCTTACCCTCGAAGACGGTGCAATGGTGAGAGTCCGCACGCATGGACGGCTCTCGGTGACTAACTTCCACTACACAAGATGGAGCCGTTGTCTGTTGCTATCCACGCAGTGTCGAAACTCGGAGGGCTCAAGGCAAGTCAATCAGTCGCTGTCTTTGGCTGCGGTCCTGTTGGGATCCTCTGCATGGCTGTTGCGAAGGCCCTTGGAGCTTCCCGTATTATCGCAGTCGACATCGTACCGACCCGTCTTGAGTTTGCGAAATCCTATGCTGCCACGGACGTATACCAGCCCCCACCAGCGGCCGAGGACGAGAGCCGAATTACATACTCTAAACGCTCAGCAGCGGCGCTGAGGCAGCAACTTGGTATCGCAGAGCGCGGTCCTACTGCTGTCGATCTCGTCGTCGACGCGTCTGGCGCTGAGGTTTCCATTCAGACTGGTATCCACATCGTGAAATCTGGAGGGGCGTACGTGCAAGTGAGTTCTGGAACGTGCAACTATTTGATAACGATTTCACTCACGCCTCATTTCCCCGAGGTTGGTATGGGCCCGTCCGACATCACCATTGACATGAGTGTTGTACTCGTGAAAGAATTAGTTGTGAAAGGATCTTTCCGCTACGGCGTTCGTTCCTTTATCGTGTCCTATTTTTCCCCTGAAAGCTGATTGGCTGTAGCCTGGGGATTATCCGTTGGCTATTGCTCTAGTCGCCCAAGGGAAGATAGACTTAAAGCCTTTAGTTTCACATCGGTCAGTTTCTGCACGAATCTCTGTCCCGCGTTGACAACGCTCTACTTACAGCTTTCCGTTTGAGAGCTCTCCCCTTGCATTCCAAACTATCCGTAATGGAAAGAGCGACAACGGCAAGGGTGTCATCAAGGTTATCATTTCAGGCCCTGGTGTTGATATTAACGATCTGTAACCGTGTGTTACTACTCTCGTTCGGTGAAGCATTGGTGTACATTGTGCTTGTTCTGTTCGTCTTTTTGCCAGTAGTTGAATCACCTTTGTGCGTTGAAAACATACAATGGTCTGCTCGCACTTTGCTACAGTGTAAACCTTTTGGACTCGTTGAACCGCTGAGTCGGGTGGCAACAACGCCTCTTGTTTTGAACTTCCGTCATTCCAGTCTACGATAATGACCTTCAGGCCAAGAAACGCGTACTATTTGCGCATATCCAGCAATATAGTTATTCCACTATTCGTCAGCGATATTTCGTCTGTCTTGCACGTCAGCCTCACGAATGCATTGAGTAGCTTTATCTCGATGAACGGCACATTGATTGGATGTCGGATGTAGTCCTGCAGCATGTGCTTGCAGACTTGAGACCATTGTGCGTTGACATTTACTTATTGCGACGCGCCGAAGTAATCGGGTAGCTCTTGCAGAATCATCCCGAAGCTTCAAGCAGAGAAGGATGTTCACTTCGGCCCAGGAGCTGCGCCTGGTAATAAGCGAGGAACTGTTGATGTCCACCGCGGAGGTTCGTATACACATCGCTGGTGGCCTGGCGCTTGCTCACCCATGCTGTTGCATCACAGAAACCTACCAGTTTGCTTATTTCTTTCGGAAGACCGAACCTCACGCAGCTCTCTTCAAGGCAGGCAATCACGTCGACCAACAGCCTCCGAGACTTAATGAGATCCTTAGTCTAGGAATTTTATCGCTGCACCTCCTCGTCCGGAAGTAGTTCCCAAGTCTGCCTCTCCACGACTTGTGGATCGGAATCCCAAAAAGAAAAGTTTAAGAACCCAAGTATCTGCCAAGCAGAGCAAGCGCAAACGTGTCAAGTCTAAACGAATGGACAAAATTTCTCGAAGTCACTCTGACGAGGATGAATGGCCCGCTGAAGATAGCGAAGAAGACATGAATGACGCTGATCCCATTTCAAGAGAGCCTCGCCCGGTGCGAAAGCAACGCCGCATCATCACTGATGCATGTCAGGAAGAAGACAACGACGTAGAGGATATGCGTCAAGACGTCGCCATGAACTCTCCGCCTCCTGAAATTGATGGAGGATCCTCCGAAAATCCCGGTGTGTAAGTTGAACTACTTCACAAAACCTAGGAGTTGACCAATCAAGTCCTGTCGTCAAAGATGGAGATGCCGTTGCTTGGGACGCGAACGACCAACCAAGCCTCTCGCCTGATACGGCGGATATCGGACTTGTCGTCGAGGAGGAAGAAAAGAAACCGAAACCCCTTCTCAAGCTCAAGTACCAATCTTTTCCTATATCCGGTCATTGTCTCTGTGTAGTCGTCGAGCCCTGGCCACCTCTCCGCACAGAAACCAAGCCGCACACGGTGGGTCTCGGAACGTCACTTCAGCGTGGCGGCCCATCGTTCCTCCCGTCCAACGGATCCGTTACGGGAGGACAGAGGGCGAAAACACCGCTGTTCTTTCCGGAGTACGACAGGGCACCGAGTGAAGCACCATTCGCAAGGGAGAGGACTCTTCCTCCTGTGCCCCTCTTCCACGATGCAATGTCAAGAATCGAAGATGATGATTATAGCGACGATGAGCTCATGAATTTCAGTCAGACACTCAATGCAGCGGGCCATATGCACGCTATTGCTGCTGACGATGATGACGATATGGATGGAGCGGTATTGTTTGGAGATGCGGATGAAGTAAGGGAGTTGTTCTAGGATATTATCGAGCAGTAAAAATGTCTCATATATTAAGCGCGTCCAATCTCTCTTAATATCTCCATTCTGCGAGGCTCTGCTACTTGTCGAAATCCCGCGGTTGTCATGTCAAAGCTGCCGTGGCCTCCCGACAACGCACGCAATCGTGTCGAATAATCCAACATTCGACTCAGCGGAGCAATGGCGTAGATTGTTCGTTTTGCTTGTGGCAGAGCGGATGCGGATGAAGACACGGATGTCGAGGAAGGTGAAAGTTCCTCGGGAGGGATATACAGTCCATCCAAGGAATACGGATCCCCATCCTCGTCAACTGCTACCGGCGAACTGGCAAGGTCAAGGACTTCACCCCCATTCTCTGTAATGTCTTTGACAACCTTGCCGAGGGTATCCGCATGGACGGAAACTTTGAGATTGATATAAGGTTCGAGGATAGGACCCATTCCTGCCTCTCTAAGCTTAGAGCGCAGTATGTATGAGCTTGCACCGGTGAGGATGGACGGCGGCGCCTGATGTGGAATGATGTATTGTGTTATCTGGACCTTGACATGCGAGAGTGGGAGGGATGTATGAGGGGAACTGGAGAGGGCACTTGCAATACCACGAGTAAGGTTCGCTAATGGATCAAGTTGGCTTGAATACGAATCAGGGGCCTTGAGCGGCTGGCCACGGACATCCAACACGAGATTACCATCGAATGCTGGATCACCTTGTTCATCATCTCCAAGGGGTGTTACTGATAACGCAATCTTGACAGTCGTTGCTCTCCCAGAAATCTCTGTTGACCACTCTTCCAACCGTGCGGAGATGCTGGAATTGGTTGATTCTCGGTAGCTGACCTGACGGTTTCCAAACTCGAATTTAGCGCTCCATTCATCCTTCAGCCGACCTTCGATGATCTCTAGGTGCAGGGCGCCAAGGCCGTGAACAAGTATTTGGCCCTCCTGGTTGTCCATGCGGACTGAAGGATCCGTGCGAATTAACGAGCGGATGGCTTCTTGGACCGGGTCAAGGTCAGAGTGGGAATTAGGTATGACTGAGACTGACATAACGGCAGGAGGTGGTGTGACCCCCCGAAGTGAGATTTGAGGGGAATCAGATCTTCCTAGGTCACGAGTGTCGACAAGTGTGTCCCCAGTGCGAGTGTGCTTGAGGCCGAGAACGACTCCGACGGAGCCATATGGAAGAGAATCTATTTCTTCTGCTTCTGAGGCATACAGCAGGAGAAGTTTAGAAATCTGCTCTTTCTGACCCGTGTTGACATTATATATGGTCCTCTGGCGCTTGAGAGTCCCTAGGTGACAAGGACATTGGAAGGGGGCCCCGTAGCCGGTCACAGACTCACCTGAGTACACTCGCACAAATGTCATCCATCCTTTTCGTTTGTCCCAAGCAACCTTCCAAGCCAACAAACGCACCGGGGCATCTGGAGATTCAACTTGAAAGCGTACGTCGAGGGGACTCGCAAGCAAATGTCCAACGTAGTCCATGACCAGCTCTGTACCGATACTTTTGATGGCAGAACCACATAACACAGGGAGAACTTGATTTTCGATGGTCGCCTTTCGCAAGTGAGGTATTATTTCCGTGGGGTGTACTTGTAGGTAAGAGTATGGATCTGATGGGAAACCGAGAAGTCGATCCATGAGATCTTCGGAGAACATTGCAAGGTTTTCTAGGAGTGCTGTTCGAGCGGGTACCAAGTGAGGGATGATAGGATGGCCAGTAGGGAAGGTCTCCGCAAACTCTGAGGCATTGTTGACCAGCGGAAGGGGTTGACGAATGTAGCTTCCACCTTCTGTCCACTTCCAAAGCTCCCATTTTATGAGGTCCACCAATCCTTCGATACCTGGCTCCGCTCGAGAGTAATTATCTGGATTCATGGACGCCACTGGGAGTGTAATTGTTACAGGGTTCGCATGTAACTTGTGGGTTAAGAGAGATAGCAATGAGGATCTAAAAGACGCTCCTGGTCGGTCAAGCTTGTTGACGAACAGCATGCGACTGGCTACATTGTATCTGGAAATGGTAAACATCGGTGTCGATATACAGTTGAACGAATCTATGATATACGTACTTGGATAGCTGCTGCCATACACCCTTCGTCTGCGCTTCGACACCCTCGACTGAGTCTACTAGCACAACGGCACCATCTACCACGCGGCTAGCGCTCTCGACCTCCATACCAAAGTCGGCGTGGCCTGGAGTATCGATAAGATTGAAATTCCAGTTTTTCCATTTGACTGGTATGCTTGCAGACTGTATAGTTATGCCTCTCTCCCTCTCGGCAGGCAGGAAGTCAGTAGTGGTACTTCCGCTGTCGACAGAGCCAGGGGATGGGATGTAGGATGACTTGTGCAAAATGGACTCCGTTAGCGTCGTTTTACCAGAGTCTGCACGAGACGTCAGACGTGGCCTCCATGATGAATGCGTCAATATGTACCAATGTGAGCAACAAGTGCCATGTTCCTGGTATCGGAAGTCTCATTTCGAGGGGCGGACGCAAAGGAGCGAAATACGGGCAAGCTGAAGCTAGCACGACGGATGTTATATCTCCGAGGAAAGTGCCAACGCAGCATGGCCCTACTGGCCGGGGTCTGTAGCTTTGAAGAGAACCACTTTGGGTCGTTCGACTCTAGTTCCTAATAGGGCAAGGAGCGATCAAGTATAATTACCTGGCAGTACTTCGAACACTCAGGCTACTGTACCATGCAAGACATTCAAGCGGATGTCTTCGAACGACGTATGCAGACACACAGAAACATGAAACATCCCCTGACGACAATTCCCGCGAACATAGAGCCGCAGGGCAGCATTCCGAATACCCCACTCGCAGCGTCCACGATATCATTCCTGCTTGGGGGTTCTTTTGCCCTTGGCCTTTCCCTTTTCCTTCAAGGAGGCTTCTCATCATCTTGGTGGGCCACCCATCAACTTGGTTTCTTTGTTGCAGCGTGGTCCGTTTTCCACTGGGGTGAGTTTGCAGTGACTGCTGGTTGGAATCTAGAAAAGTGTAGCGTAGACTGTGAGCACGTCATAACTCTTTGCAACACTTGGCTCCGTGGCTTACCTCTCCTCAGCATTCTTGCTTGAAAATGGTGCAACGTACCATTTCGCAAATGGCACTGCGCTTATAGAATACCTTGCAACCTTATTCTTCGTTCCTTCATCAAAGTCATACACATACATTTCTGCTATCGGTGCGTCACTCATGTAATGACTTGCGGCATTCTCCTCAGTAAATAGGTTAGGTGTCCTTCTGGTATTTGTTGGGCAGGCGTTGAGGACAACTGCAATGATGCATGCATCCACCAATTTCTCGCATTCAGTCGCACTCCGTAAACGGGACTCCCATCAACTAGTGACCGACGGAGTATACGCGTAGGTCAATATTTTGACATCAAACCTAGTTGATTTCGATCCAATGTTGCGCCAGGTGGTTCCGTCACCCTTCCTATGCCGGTTTCTTCTACTGGGCTCTGGGCACGCAAATGGTATTGCAAAATCCAGTCAGCTTCGTAGGTTTCGCCATAATTCTTTGGAGGTTCTTCTATCGACGTACACGAGGTCTGTCTCCCGCTTCGCCCAGTCCATTCTCTGTTTATCTCCCACAGTTGAAGAAAGGGCTCTGGTACAATTCTTCGGCAACGACTATGAAGCTTATCAGCGTCGGGTTGGCACATGGATCCCATTTATTCCATGAACTTTCCACAGAGTGGTTGGTTTACGCTGTCATGTATCATGCAGGTAGAATAATGAACTGGCATGGCATGCGTGATCATACAGAGTTGTTGGAAATTACCGCATACTTAGCATGACTTTGGAGTCTGATGTCCAACCCATCCAGTTTCACCACCCCTTAGTCCGTGATCACCGTCGTCCGCTCTGAAACATAGACGCCATCAAGGAATTTACGGATATCCTTGTTCCGCACTTTGCAACTACCTTGGATCGATGCGGCTGGGAAAACCTGTCAGTCGCTGGTTCATCAGTCTTGGCTGTTGAGATACCTGACTGCGAGACGTTTTGTACGTCATTGCCCTCCAGGATAAGCTCATCCTTTTGTGCTTTCGACTCTGCTATTGTCACGCCGTCCAACATATCGACCTGCCGAACAGCCTATCCAGAATTGACTTATATATCCCAAAGCAGCTCTCGTTAGACGCACCTTCTCCCCTAGGAAATTAACAATTTCCAGCTTCCGCCCGTCATCTTGAATGATAGTGTTGATGGGAAAATGAGCATAGACTGCACGCATTTTGTAGAGGAAGCCCTAATTGCCGCGTCAGCGTCTTGTTCAGCACAAAGTCGGATATGTATACCTTCGTGACCCCGATGATCATATTGCTGATCAGACTTCTGATAGTGTTTAGGCAGGCAACGTGCTTGCGTCCCCCTTGCCAGACGGCCAGTATAACTTTCGTCCTGTTCTTGCCAACTTTAACTGCTCGGATATCCATGTCAATATGGCGGACGTTTTTCGTGAGCGAGCCCCGTGGACCAGTCACTTTGATAAGCCGAGCCTTGATCTCGACGGTGACACCTTCAGGAACATCGAGTTCTTCGGTCTTAAGGATGTCGCGCATCTGAGATACAGGGCAGTTAGCAAAAAGTTATCCTTGGGTGGCCGATGGAATCCATCGGTTTCACGGTGGCAGGATGCATGAAATAAGATCAACGACACTAGAAGCACGTAGAGATCGACTAGATAATCGTTGGAAGCGACTTACTTTGTGGTTGCCGTTGTTCTTGTGGTCGTTCAACGAGCTTGTCCACCACGCACAGTGAGGCGGCTAACGGCTATTCGCGGTCGGAGATTGAATTACCATAAGGCGGCGATTTCCAAGCCAGCACAGTACATCTGCTTCTTTACCTTCACCCACCATCACCATTTCATTGGGAGCTCCGGCCACCATCACTTTTAAGTGAAATATTAAATTCAGAGACTTCTCGCTTGGCGGTTCTAGGTGAAACTCGTGTAACATTGGCAGGAGCTCACAGCGTTATAAAAGCTTGAAGTGACATGTCGATGTACTCTCAGCCCCCCGCCTACGGGCAGGGCACTTACCCAGCACCAGGCTATCTGTCTACCCTAGCAGCATATTCCCACCAGCAACCGCCACTACCTGCCCCTCCGATATATCATGTGGATCCCAACTCATTCCGACGTGATTTTACTGCACGTCTGGCAGAGCTTACCATTAACTCCAGGCCGATAATCCAGACGCTATCCATGTTCGCTCAAGAATACTCGAGATGGGCCGACGTGGTTGCACAGTGCATCGACTCGCACATCAGAAGGGTGAGCCTCCGATCATTACAATGAAATTTTTACTTGATCACAGCGGATGGGGTGGGCGAGCGTCTTCTCGCTTTGCAGAGTGGTGTTGCTTGCAAACTATGTATATAGACCTCTTCATGTAGTCTGAGCAAAGATAACCTCTCATCGCCCCATTGAAGGGCACCGCTGCTGACAGCGGTATGAAGAGGGCGAGTGCATGAGAACGAGTCGCTTTCTGCCGTAGAACACGGCATTTGCTTGTTTTTGCTCTTTCCCCCCTCCGCAGCCAAGCAGCTGACTCATCTTTCTATTTTTGGTTTGTCCCCGATCAGGTACCTCCTTGGATGAAACTGCCAGCGTTTTACCTCCTCGATGCCATCTCGAAGAATGTCTTTGACCCGTATGCGCGTCATTTTGCGCCGTTCGTTATACCACTGTTCCTCGACACTTATCAGCAGGTGGACCAGGCAACCCGCAGTAAGATGGAGGAAATGCTTCTTACCTGGAGAACTGGTGCACCGAGCGGTAAGGAACTCTTTGGTGTCATAGCACAGCTTGCGATCGAACGTGGTGTTTGGGGCGGTGACCCTACCTCATCAGCGGACGTGAGTATTTCTATCCCCTACCCATCAGCCGGCGCTAAACTATCATTGCTGGCCAGGTTTCCAAGGTTCAAGTCCTTAGCGAGCTCGAATTCACATTAGGTCAGAAAGAGAGAGCTCTCCAATCCAATCCTTGGGATGTTACAACACAGAAACATGTTGAAATATTGCAACAGGTGAGAAATTGTAGACTTATCATCTACTGTGACTTATTCCATGCGCGACCAGTTGCGGAAACTGGTAGAAGCCGGTGTTTCTCAAAACGAGTTACGACAGATTCTCGGTCAGTTGCGCTCACTAACGCGCGCACCACAAGCACCACCTCAGGGATTGCAAGCCCCACCCCCACCCCCGTCATATCCTCCTTCAACATCCACGTATCCATATTCACAACAGCCTACCTATACGCGCCAGTTCCAATCGACTTATCCGACTGTCCCTCCACCCCAGCCCTCTGGCGCATTCAGTTATCAATCGGAACCAATAAAGGCAGAACCCGTGAACCTATCCGCTCTTCTGCCGCCTGCGCAAGCCAATTCACCGTCATCTACGGCGATACCCCCAAGCAGTATAACGAACCTTTATAATGCCCTTTTGAAAGCAGGGGTCGTTTCCGCTGATAGTACACCGGCTGGCACAGGTTCAAATGATGGTGAGGAACGGACACCTCCCCCCTCCAACAGCCTCAGCCGCGACAATACTCGCGCTTACAGAAAAGCTGTCCTTTCTGAGAAGATCAAACTTACCACCATGGACATTGTTAGGTACGTTGTATATCGTACTAAACTTCTCTGTTTGACTTGAATCTTATTTTTAGAAAACGGCCTTTTGTCATGTCATTTCTCTACGATCGACTCCCCGTTCAGTGTAAGCAGTGTGGCGTGCGATTTAGTGATGATGCTTCGGGAAAGAAAGCCATGGACGACCATCTAGACATGCACTTCAGACAGAATAGGAAAGTTAATCAGAACCAGGGCCGTGGACACAGCAGGAGTTGGTTCGTCAGTCTTGAGGTGTGTCAACTTTCGCACTTTCGGTTCGATTGGGAGCTGAATGGTCCTACGTAGGATTGGCTTCATGAAGGAACATCGGATATGAAAGGAAAACATCGAGCAGATGGCTCTAGATCCGGTTCTTGGAAGGCAGTAGCGGCTGCCGAGTCTGCCCAGCGTGATGCCGGACTTCGTTCACAATTTGTTGTGGTTCCGCCGGGCGATGAGGCCAAGTCAATATCATGTCCAATATGTAAGGAGACCATGAAATCTGAGTTCTTGGAAGACGATGAAGAGTGGGTGTGGAGGAATGCCGTCAAAAGGGACGATAGGGTATGTCACATCTGAAGTTCTCAGCCTCTTTCTGTTTTTAACTTGGTATAGATTTACCATGCGACGTGTCATTCAGAAGCCATAACGTCTACTCAGAACCTCGCGGCGCGGCTGCGGGATGGTACGGGACGTAGTCGCTCGCGAACGCCAGAGGTGGTTGGTATCCGTTCGACGCCTCCGAAGGGAAACGGTCAACAGACTTCATTATCCCCTTCGCCTGATGCCAAACGCGCAATGCTTAAGCGTAAGATTGTCAATGACGATCTGAGTTCTGACGTTTATCCGACCCAAGAGGCGGACGGTACGCCTCCTCTGAAGAAACTTGCTCTCTCCTCATGAGTTGTGCAATCAGTCTGACATCTTTATTGGAGTAGTTTATTCATCAGCATGTCGTTAAGCCATTTGTATTATTGCATCCTGCACCCTAGCAATACAATATCAATGCCGGATTTTAAAAGAATGCACGGACAAGCACACAGTGTGACTTGTTCATTTACCTGTTAGAGGAAACTGATGTATCTCCTCGGTCTCACCACTACCGTTTACTGAGCTTCATACTTACATCAACAGGTTGAACGCCTCATAATGCAGTCTTCGAGTAGCGATTTTCCGTTCATGCTGGATGGAGCGTCTACTACCTATGAGGGTAAGTAGCATTCACCCACTGCCCTACTGCCCCGTGGAGACGACCACTGCATGTGCCACAGCCACAGGGACGACCCAGCCTGATGCTACCCTTCGATCTATCGATGAAATCGCGAATATGGACGTTGAGATGCAGGTGGGTCCGCCAACCAAAGTTCCCCATTTGCGGTTTATCTGACTAACCGTATGTTTGCCAAGATCCCGCTGACTGAACGATGGGCAATCATCGTACTTGATACGAATATACTACTGGAATTTCTTGATACCATACAAACATTTGTATCCGAGGCTGAGCAACAACAGTTACCTGTCTTGGTTATTATCCCCGGGGCCGTGATACACGAACTCGATGCGTGTGTAGCATGAATTATCTGCTACATTAAATGTCAACTGACTTGTAACTTCTGCTCTCTGCTCGACAGCCAGAAGAACCGCGAAGATTTGTCATGGTTTGCGCGGCGAGCGTCTACCTGGCTGCTTAAGAAGGTCAAGGAGAGGAGGAGCGTGAAGGGCCAAGCCTTGGACGAAACATGCAAATCATCTGGAAACTGGAAGACGAAAGAACGGGGGCAAGTATGTGCGATTTCAGAAGTCTACAAGAAGAGCCCCGTTGACCCGGGTTCCAGGAGCTTGGTACAGAAAGAGCAAATGATGGATTGATTCTCGACTGTTGTCAATACTTCTTTCGGGTCCGACAGTGTCGCACGTTCTTGTGCAGTAAAGACAAACTTCTGGCTGTGGAAGCGGAAAGTGTCGGTATGTGGCAGCTCTCCGAAGTGACAGAAATGGTATGACAAACTTGGGCAGGAATTCCGACGTTGTTTCCTAACCAGGGATCGTTTTGCAGTCGGGATATCGCGCTGGCGGTTTTTGGCCCCGATGCATCGATGCACCAGTTTAGCGGGCATTTCCCAACCTACCGTGGCAACGTGATGGAGGACACCGCCAGTGTGAAGGGGGATGACGATGGGATGGACATTGATGACGACTCAAGGATGACAGAACTTCACCACCCTCGTCATCCGCTGGATCAATTGCACTTGCAGGTGATCGACCACTTTAGCGAGTTGCTGCTGGAACTTGTGGCCAAGGTCGCGGGGCCGGAAGCACAGAAGTTTGGGGCTGCGGAGATGACGTCGAGACATGCGCCGGCGTACACGCGGAAACAGCTGATGTTCTGGACAGTGTCGGATTCGCTGGAGTTTCTGAACACGAAAAAGGCTCGCCCACGTTCGTCTCCGCGTCTGGAGGAGTTTCTGATGCGGCCATATGTGAGGGGGGCTCGGAGAGGACAGGAGTGGTCTAGACGGGACTGGGAGGTCGCGCTGAGCACACTGGGGAGGATTGGAGATATGTGGGCGGAGGGAGCGGGTATACGGGAGTCTGTGCCTGCTGTGGAGGTGCATATGCGGCGCGTGTTCGAGCTGGCAGTGCGTCCGACGGGGTTGGGTGTGTTTTAGTCTGTCAATAAATCTGGTAATCATAATCACGAGTTGTCTCACACCATCAACTCGTATGGCCAAGAGACGTGCACTCCACATCGCCCTCGTCTTCCTCGCCCTCGTCCTCGTCGGCACCCTCCTCGTTCTCTCCTCCGTGTCCTACTACCTCGCCATAAATGCCGCAGCCTATCTCTCTGACCTCGACCTTCCCACACTCGACAACTCGACACGCTGGAATGCGACCCAGCATGGTTTGGTAGAGCGCATTCCACGCATCCTCCACCAGACCTGGAAGTCGGAGACTCTTCCTCCAAAGTGGAAAAATGTTTCTGAAGCCTGTCGTGACATGATGTCCGATTAGTACGTCTCTTACATCTTCGTGCACGTGCCTTGTCTCATACTCGGTTGTCAGCGAGTACATGTTGTGGACAGACGCCAGCTCGCGCGAGTTCATTGCAGAACATTATCCTTGGTTTCTTGATACCTTCGACAACTATCAATACACTATCCAGCGCGCCGACGCGATTCGTTACTTCGTTCTGCACCATTACGGAGGTATATATCTCGACCTTGACATTGGTTGCTTGCGGCCCCTCGACCCGCTCTTGGTATACCCTGTCATTCTCCCAAAGACCATTCCTGTCGGTGTTTCCAACGACCTCATCTTCGCGGAAAAGGGGCACCCCTTCTTCGCACAGACCATTCACAACCTGGTTACCTTTGATCATGACTGGTTCCTCAATTATCCCACCGTCATGTTTTCAACCGGACCCATGTTCCTATCCGCTCAGTATAGCATCTATACCTCGTCCCACCCCATTACTCCAGACGAACCTGGAGACGTACGCATTCTACCCAAGGCCCTGTACGGCAAGAACGCCAAGCCTGGAGAGGCGCCACACTCATTCTTCTCCCATTTTTACGGCAGCAGTTGGCACGCGGACGATGCCGCATTCATCAGTTTCCTTAGTCACTGGGGCAAACCCTTGATGTGGCTCGGCTTGGTGGTGTTACTGTGGGGTATATACCGTCTTGCCATGCCGAGCAACTCGAGAAAGTACAGTTTTCGAAGGAGCGGCTATGATGTGCTGCTGCCGAGGTGGACTCAGCGCAATGGCCGTTGGCACCTTGATATGCGTTGGTCCTTCCTCCCTCCCCCTGCCGCTTCGACACAACCCTCTTCTCCGTCAAGTTCGACTCTCCCCCAATTCGAAGAACATGTCTCACTTCTTCCACTTCCCTTTGACGTCCGCTCAGGTTCTCCTGCTCCTTCTGAGGTCTCGTCCTCTATCGACATCCTCCCTACCATCACTCATCGTGGAACATCCTCATTCCGCGATAGTGTGTATCGCATCAGGGATCGTGCGGCTGCGTTTTTTGCTATTCGACGCGATAACATTGTTTCCTCGCGGTCTCCTGTCCGTCACCGACGGCACCGGTCACGCGGAGTTCTGTTTTTCCTTCCCGCAATCTTCACTCAGTCGCAAGGCTCAGATATTCCCCCACGTAGCCCACCGCCGCAACCTGGCTCTCAACTTCCTCCCGAGAAGATTCGCTATCCTCCCGACGTTGTCCGGATGGGGACTATGTCGGGGGAAGCCGATCTATTGCTTCATCAGGGAAGCTCACAATCATCCCGCATAGAGAGCCGTATATCATCATCACAGACCCTCGTTGATATCGAGACCACAGCAGGATCATAGTCTCCGTTACAGCAGGTCGACTGCTTGCTTGCCGGACCAGATACCTTACGATTCTACTAAATTCTATTGCTTCAGCTAACATGTGGATAGCATGTGGATCTATTTGGACGAATTCTTCGCACATGTTCAATTGATTAACGCCTCAGGGGGACCGATGTTCAGGGCCTACGTTCATTGTTCGTCTGAGCCATATACCTATCTCCACCATCTTTTTTATTCCAACGTGAAACAAGTTGGAACGAGCATCTCCACTTTCCCGAGATACGAGGCAAAGCGATGATAATCATGATGAGGTACTCGTGACCGCAGCCACTGATTTCATCGAGGCTGTCAAAATAAGCATCGCCATGGCGCTGACGCCATAGGTTGCCGACGGACCAAAGGTCCAGTAGGAGGCACAGGCTTAGTGATTACGAGGTTCAGCGCGATGACCGATTGCCCCTTACGAAACCACGCACCAAGCAAAGGGCCAATAGCCCTTCCTAACTGCCCAGCGGATCGGAACACACCCAATGCTACCCCTTTGGAGAGCTGTGGATGCGCTTGCACGGGTTTCCCAGTGACCAGATCAACCACCTCATCACATTGCAAGGATGCGAATGATGTAAGCGAGCTGACAACCGTGGCCGATGTGAACGCGAGACACACGGCAGCCATTTGGAGAAGACGAACTGCGGCGGCTGAGCGATTCAGAGTAAATTGGGGAACCATGGAGAGAAACACGAGGCCGACGGCGCAACTGGTCACTCCGCGCCTCGCCATTTTACCCTCCCCCACCCTGGAGATTGTCCGACGTACGTACCCACCTTGGAGTAGAGCACTAATTATACCGATGGACCCGATGAGAGCTCCATTCTGGCTGTTACTCCAATCGAAAACTGTAGAAACACAAGTTACACTAGTATTTCGTTGGACAGAAGGATGACGTACGATCAAACGTAAGGAATGTTAGCGTGAACTCTACTCCAGAGAAGATGACCAGAAAGAAGAAATGAAGCCATCGCAATGTCTGGAGTAGGTCCAGTCGTTCTTGAACCGATCTCGCTGGCGATTTTGTTGTTGGTTTTTCCACTTTGTTTGTCTGTGATGAAACCTTGCTACCATGATGTTGGATGCCTCTGGTTTCTGGTAGCGCTACCACCAAGAACAGCGTCTCCACGGACAGAAGCACCAGAGTTATCAGTGCTGGAACAGCGTAAATGTTTAGCTCGATGCCCAATGCTCTCACGGAGGCTGGAACAGCTTGAGAGGCAAAGTACGCTCCAATAGGTGGACCTATGCAAAAGCAGATTGCGAAGGCGATACCGATTTGGGCAAGAGACTTGGAGCGCTCCGCTGGTGCAGTGACGTCCGAGAGAATTGCCCTGTTGAATAAGACCCAATGAAACAATCGAATCACGCTTGAAGAAAGGCAGGGTACATACGTCGCCAACTGTACGTTGCCCTCGCTAAGTCCCCCGATTATGCGAGAGAGCATGTAAGACGAAAACGTGGTAGCTTTGATCCATCTACGAGACATTTGATAGGACGATTTGCGTTGGTCAGGTAACAAGACAACTTACACGAGTGCAGAGATAATGTTCCCAGCCATGGAGACGAGGAGGACGTTCCTACGCCCGTATTTGTCAGAAAGTGCTCCAATCAGCGGAGCGACGAGGAACTGCAGCGTTCTTGAAGGGTGTGTCAGAACCAGCATACTATATCACTCAAGATACACACGAAAAGATTGAACCCATCAAGCCCCCTGTATACCGAGTAAGACATGCCACTGCAGCTAGCAAGTATGGACTCGCCTAGAAGTACCACATCCCATCTCTGAGGGTTATTATCAGGTTTGTAGAATAGGGCTCGGATGGATGAGATGGTATACAGCGTTCGTGATAACAAGCAGGTGGGATCAGACCCTTCGTTCTGGTAAGATTTTAGCAGGGGTAAACACGCGGTACGCCGTGCGCTTACCACTGTATACCACTCAATAATTCGAGGGAAGAGAGGGAGCGGAATTGTAAAAGCTTCCGAACACGTCAGCGAAACAATGAACTGCCAGCCTGCCAGCCAACGAAGACTTGCCAAAAAGATCCAATACTAGGGACCAGAAAACGATTTTCTCTATCCTGCCCATCTTGTGGGTAGGGTTAGGGATGTGTCAGTTTAGCCAAGAAAGTGGAGCACGCTACTACGGCTGGTGGTTCCAGTAGGGTACACTACTGCGGCCGGGTGGACGCCGACTCCAATCATCGGCTTTCAGCTCGAATGGGAAACGTGAGTCTCTGAAGTCCAGTTTTACATCGCTAGCAAAACATCTGCATCTTATGATCATTTCTATACCATAGGGACCGATTACAATCTACTTTCCCATCTCTGTGATTTCCTCTTCTTCGGGATCATCCGATGTGTTCGGGATCGCTGTGCCCCGAAACTGCTGGTCTTCAGAGGCTTGCGTGAGTTCCGTTTGGAAATGTGAGCTCGTCTCCGTTTTAGTGAGCTCACGAAGAGCCATAGTGGCATAAGCCGCCGTCCCGAGTGTCAAATCGATTTGCAAAGCCATGAATTTGCCGTCCTCCGCTACACTTGGTGGGTCAAAGCCCAAGAGTTTGTCTTCGTCCGCCTGCGCCAGCGCGACATCGGGATCCGTATATCGGAGAACAGCCCACGACATATTTTTTGGTAGCTGAAGAATCTTTCGGTAGGACCCATTGAGGGTGTACTCCCTGGGTAGAAGTTATTCAGCCAAGTACAGGATACAGGTGAATATACCTTACTTTTGCTTACGAACAAAATTATCGGGGTCCAGCTCATCTCTTTTTAAAAATTCACGATACCGTTCTCCAAGTGAGCCTCCGGGGTATTCTACATCTCTCCCGGGTAGTGGCATGATCACATCAAAGATCGAGTATTTGTGGGCATCGTCTGTCGTTAGTGTTTTCACTTTAGGAGGAACCCATGGTGCTTTACGAGCTTTTCTAGGTGCATTGTCATTCTCTCCTTCGAACAGATGTTAGATACGATCAACGTAGAGAGCAGCTAGACGAACCCACCGTGTTCATCAACCGCCATGGGTTCGTCCAAGTCCACATCAAGTGGGTCACTCAGTGCTGCTTTACCTGCCGGTTCTTCTTCAAATACAAGATCTCCAGGGACTGCATTATCTACACCATGCATGCGAATGCGTTCCGAGACGATGGCGTTCCATACGTATGATTGGTATGCATGTATGTACATCAACCTGAGGTTGCGCGGAATCTTGCGCGATACACAACTTAGTATGGGCATTCAACGTGGAATTGAGGTATGACTCACAGTCGAGAGTGCGCCCATGGCGTTTCTTGTCTCGCCACCCTGCTTTTTGTAACTTTCTAGTATGCACCTCTCCGCAACGACGCGACGAGGCATAAGGGCAAGAGCACGATCCAAATTGCGATCAACCAACCATGCCTCACGAGCTGTGACGACGTCCGGGTGTTCGCCAGGCCGCACCCGAAGGATCAAGGAAACAGCTTTGTGCCAGTCGGATCGGAGAAAAGCCAAGCCAATAGTGTGTGTAGGAACTGCAGCTGTGCCAAACCGTTGCATGCCTATAGGTGGTCAGGTTTCACATTGAAATATTACATTACTGGACTATACCATAATAGTTGATGAACCCCTTTTGTTTCATGCTGTTCATAGCTAGATTAAGGGTGTCCATTGAATCAACTTGCACATTCCTAAGAATGACTGCGTCAGAATTGAATGCTGACCGTATGAGGGGAGATTGAACTAACCGTAAAGTAATCACGAATTCGTTACCTTTGAGCATACCAAGCTCTAAACCAGCTTTGCGGTAGTTCAGATCCGCAATGCGAACACCACGCTCTCCCCTCTGAGTAACTGCCTCGTGGACTGAGCGCCGACCGATCTGATTGGCAGCTTTCCACACATTATCGACAGTTTTGTTGCCACGCCGCAATGATACGCGTTGCACTGTGACTCCTCTTTTGTCCTTCGTACCAGCAACAGCTAGGTCCTTGACGTTGACATGCAAAGTACGGGACAGGTGGGCAAGCGCATCCTGTGTGTCGCGGTTCGTCTTTTGCAACGTGAAGTGAATATAAGGAGGGTATTCCCCTCGTGGGGCTCGTTCACCTCGAGCTGAGCCAATGAGTCAGGACGAAAGAGTATCTGAGAAGTTTTGAGAATTACCCCGCGAACCTCCACGACCACCGCCTCTTCTTGACCACCTGATAGTAATCCGGGAGCCTTCTTCGCCAGCTGGAGTAGATATATCCGTTTCACTTTCAAGTTTCCCCTTGAAGAGCTTTCGTACTACCTGATGAAGAGCCGTCCGTGTAGCTTTTGAGCCAATAGGCTACACCTTTTGTGTGAGAAGTGACGAAACTGTCCCGCTAGATGACAAACTTCGCTGAGGACCCTCCGGTGGTCATCCCGCTCGGTGCCTTGTGAGCGACCACCACGGCCACTTTGTCTCCCCCTCCCGCCGCGAGCATTTGGACGCTTTCCCCGCGTTGTGTCAGAAGACTGGAGCCCAATGTCTTCGTGGGGAAGAGCGTCTTGTCCGGAGTTCTCGACATCCTCCGACCTTTTGTGCACCCTACTCACCCAGCCGTTGTCGCTTACTCGCGGAGGCTCGGGACCTTCAAGGTACATTTTTTTGAGTTCGGTAATCAGTGCTTCAGAGAGAAAGGGTGATAATGACGATTCGAATGTGTCGTCCCAGGTAACCTCGTCGTCGGCCACCTTGTTCTCATGTTCTTCGGCAACACTTGGCGTCCCAGTGTCTGACTGTCGTACTATCGATGGTCCTGCCCGCTCGCTGGCGTCACTATCTCGAACGCCAGTAATCTCTTCAGCGAGAACCGATGAAGCAGCTTTGTCTTTCTTTGATTCCGGCAAACTGAGTGATTTGACGTGCACTACTTGATGATCCAAATCGACTTCATTGACCAGGAAGTCCGTAAATCTGCGAGCAGTCTGAGTGTCGCTACAACGGCGCGGGGAGAGTCGCTTACCGTTGCTTGATGATGCCGCGTATTGGAGGAAGATCGCGACTTATGTATTCAGAGATTCCAACATCGCACTCCAGTAGTTGACGGAGTCCACCAGACGTGGTCGGTGAGCTGAGACCCAGGAGAACGTGACTGGGTGGAAGGATAGACTCCTCTGCTTGGGAACTTTTGCTGACGATGTGGTCGCCGTCGAACTCAGTTGTTTTGGTGCGCTTTGGGGACCTAGCCTCGCTGTCGTCGTCCTCACGTTCACGTATGGAAGCCGACATGAGGGCAATGAGTTGAGAAGTTTGAGGTCGCAGATTTGATCTCAGCGCGGCCCGCCGGCGGGAGTCTACATCAATCCTTTGTACCATGTCGTCGCCTCATCTACGCAGCTATGAAGATCGTGCTCAAAAACACGGCAATCCTGCTGCGCGAGCCCTACTGTATCTCATGGAAAACAAACAAACAAACCTCTCCGTCAGCGTCGATGTCACTCGAAAGAAAGATTTCCTCGCCATCATCGACGCTGTTGGGCCCCATGTCTGTCTCATAAAGGCATATCGCTCTTTCTTTCGTCACTAAGACTCTGCTCACGGGCCTGACGATAAGACACACATTGACATCCTGGAGGACTACGACCCTTCTGTCATCGAGGAGTTGCAGGCACTTAGCAAGAAGTATGAATTCTTGATTTTCGAGGATCGCAAGTTTGCCGACATAGGTGAGGCTCCGCAGAATCATCCATCTTTCCTCTGTGCTAAGCTTTACTCGAGGTAACACTGTCGCACTCCAATACTCCAGTGGGGTTTACAAGATCGCAAGTTGGGCGCACATAACAAACGCGCATGCCGTACCAGGTCCCTCCATTATCACCGGCCTTGCGTCAGTCGGTCTTCCCCGAGAGAGAGGACTGGTTTTGCTTGCAGAGATGAGCTCAAAAGGTGCCCTCACGACTGGCGCGTACACAGAAGATGCGGTTCGGATGGCGCGGGCTCGACGTGATTTTGTTATCGGATTCATCGCACAGCACCGAATGGAGGGCATTGGGGCATGCGAGACTGACAATGTTGGTGATGAGGACTTTCTGATCCTCTCCCCTGGAGTCGGATTAGATGCCAATGGCGATGCCATGGGACAACAGTATCGCACGCCGGCTGAAGTCGTGACAGACTCTGGGTGCGATGTAATCATTGTGGGCAGGGGGATTTTTGGCACTGGTCATGACATTGACGTGGAGGAGGTTCAAAGGCAAGCGCAGAGATACCAAGCTGCAGGCTGGGAAGCCTATCAACGACGCTTGTCAAGGTAATGATAATTTCGATAGACCCAAAATTCAATTCGCCTGCTGGCGCTAGAAATGGTTATGCAGGGGCACAAGACATGATTTTGACACGGACAACGAGGTCGTTACCCAACCGCCCCCTCTTGTTCGAGCCTCTCTCGCTCGGCTTCTTCAGCCGCCCCCTTTTCTTCCGCCTCGACGACCTCGATGTCAAGGGGGAACGTTAAGATTGCAGCAACTCCCGTTAGTTGATTTAGCTCTGCAGGGGGGGTTAGACACTTTGCAGCTATACTAGCACTGTACACACGTTGACCGGACTCGTGCATGCTAGAGAAGATTACCACTTCTGCCCCTTTCTGCTGTACGCTTTCAACCAGCGACACATACCGCTTCCTGGTCTTTGGATCACTCGCACTGCAGAAACTTCTTTATTTCGACTACTTTGGTAGAAAAAATGGATCCATACCGGAAAAGTCCATCAGAAATGAGGAGCGTACCGACTGCCCCTCGATCTGCAGCTAGACAAACATGTTCTGGCCCATACCATGCACGCATTTCGTCTGACCCCAGAACTTTGAAAAACCTATAGCCTTTGAGGAATCCCACCCAACCGCAAAAGAGGGAATTCACTTGTCTAGGACAATACCCTCACGGGCAAACCTTGTCTCCTTCAACTGCGCCACGATCTACAACATACGGCGGTGAGCCAATGGCTTACGATCAGGACTGAATTATACCTCGGGACTTTTCAAGACCTCTACCAAGCTGTGAACGTGTGCACTGCTGACATGAACCTTGAGACCCTTCTCCCGCAGCGACTTCGCCAATAACTTGTCGTTTCGCCTCCCAGCTTCGTTTATCATCGTCGAATAGACTGAATCTCTAATCCAGCCAGGGCTGGCGAACACGATGGCGCGTAAACTCGGGTTGGCGAAAGGGATGTGCCGGACGAACGCATCGTAAACCATCGTATAGAACTTTGCCATCGCTTTCTCGTGCTGCGATGTTCCCGGTGCAGAAGCCTTGCGCGGTATTGGAACAGAGAGTCGATGTGTTATGACGGTGAGATGCTGGGACAATAGGCAAAACGCAGCAGTTCCTTCACCACAGACAACTGCACCGACCTCCGCCCCACGTCCAGGTAAACAGGACTCTTCGACGCGAGAGATAGCTATACTGTCCCATCCCTCGACCTTTTCAATTCGCACATCACGATTTGGCTCGATGTCAAGGGTGTGGAAAGCCCCCATCCTGACATGTTCGTTTTCAGATGTCACTCGGCCAGATATGTGGAGTGCAGCGGTAGTTGGAGGTGGAGCGGAGGATGACGGGCTCCCCGGAACTGCTTGATCTGTTGTAGATGATTGGACACCGGAGGAAGAGTACTCCACTTTGGAGACTCGCAGTGTGAGTTTAAGTCTGATCCGATGAGATTCGGTAGAACCAGTCGCTGATACGTTCTGCACTCGTCTAAATCCATCATTCACATCTCAAAGTAAGAGACTCGGTGTGACTTCCTACCGAATAGCGGGGGCTCTGACTAGATCATCTTGTTGTATGAGATTATACAGATGCCACATGTCTTCGTCATCTTCAGGACGGAGAGTGACATGGCCCTGTCTTGGTGAGCCATGCAGTTGGATACGAAATGGAAAACTCACAGTGCCGCTTTTGTCGATATACTTTCCGACGAGCTTCATGATGATGGAAGGAGTGACATGTATGAGTCTATGAGATCTCTTCAACCCAACAACTCGCTCGATTAGGAAATCACTACAGCCCTATCCTACGTAATCCTCGTATTTGCGAAGTGACAAATCAATCATCCAGGTCAAAGTCTTCGTCGTCTCCATTGCCCTTCCTGAGGTTATCCCTAGCTGAGGCGCGATGACCAACAGAGTATGTGAGATTGAACGAGTTCTCGACCTTTTGCAGAACGCCTATTTCGAGGTATATCAGCAAAAGCAACGTGAGACCCACGGCTAGCCAAACGAATTCACCGCTTTGCGAGAGCCTGAGTTCGAGAACAGCAGTTTCGAACACATCGTTATTCCCAAGCTCTTCGAACCCAACGAGGCTGGAAGAACATGGCAAATGTGAGGATCAAACGAACAGTGTGACGAGCCGAAACTCACCGATCCTTGGAGGCGCCATCCACAAAGCACATCACGCACGGAAGGACCTGGATGGACAACCGTTCGACCAACCATGGAACGTTTTCCACGAACACACGGATGAACCGCGTGGAAAAGTATTTTGGCGCCAATTTCTACTAGGAGTACCGTCAGTGGAACAAAGAGGACTTCGACGTACTGCTTACGGTGAGGTGCTTGTCCATGATTTCACATCTTCGAAAGTTGTTGTGGTAGAAATGTATTATGCAGCGGGGCTCGTTGCTGATGGTGTATCCGTTGTCCATGACGAAACTTTTCTTTTCTTTCCGGAGATGTCACTCACGCACTTATCCGAATGACTTCTTTCTCGTTGGTGATCTCGGTATAAGATCCGTGCGCATTCTGATGCATCTCTTTCAGCTTGTTAGCCCTGATCAAAACTTTGGCCTGGTGTTCCGAAAAGCGAATGCAGTACATACTTTAGTCTGAGTTGTTCAAGTCCATGCTCTCTGAATGCAGCTGAATCGGCGTTCTCAATCTCTGCCTCCAGTTCTGCGAAGATAGCGTCGTCATCGTCTTCTGTCTCCTCTCGCGAACGGTTCGATTCGACCACACGCGATGCTAAAGAGTTGATCTGTGCGTCCATGATCGCCAAGAGGCTTGGGTTCCACGCTAGTCAAACGCGGTCGAAGTGCAAGCAAACAGAACACAATCTACAGCGCCTTTTTTGGAAACTCGTGGGCACCGTAAATCAATTCACAGGCCCTCCGGGCAGCCCTGAACCCGCAAGCATGCGACCGACAGTGATGATTCGCAAATATGGATGTGTTTGGTTATGTAAAATTAAGATACATAAAGTAGGAGAAGAAGTAAGGGGAGATGGCAGGTTGACCAGCGTTCACTGTTCTGCTTCGTGATCGATGTTTGCTTGAACAATCGGACTCGCACGGAATCCGGACCCCGAGAGGAAGTGTTCCATCCACTGCGGCAGCCAAAAGGAGAGCGATAAAAAGCCATTAAAGGTGACTACTTCCCCCCAGCAGCGACGTACTCAGGCTGGTTTTGACAAACAAAGAAATCTGCCAGAAACTTGCAAACCAAATGAACTAACACACACGGTTAGAAAATGCAAGGGAAACGAATTACTTAAACTTCACTCACGATTCACTTTCTATTCGCGCGCGCGAGAGATCGCCAAAAAAAAAACGAAACACTTAGCAAGGTTGCACGAAGAGAGCAATGATAGGAGATGCCAGAAACTCGCAAACCAAATGAACTAACACGCACGGTTAGAAAATGCAAGGGAAACGAATTACTTAAACTTCACTCACGATTCACTTTCTATTCGCGCGCGCGAGAGACCACCTGAAACACTTAGCAAGAAGATGCATGAAGAGAGCGATGATAGGAGACCCCCAAAAAGGGGGAAAGTCTTATTATATTTCGGAATTACTCATTAAGGTAGTACTTTGCGACGATTTTTGGATCTGAGACCTGGACCTTTCGGGTCCAGGAATTATGCTTGACCCGGATTCTTATACCTTCTAAGTGCCCTCTCCCTGACCTCCGCATGCACGACAATGGGCCTCGGATATCCCAGCTTATCCGCGACCTTTACGGGGGGGTTGTGAAGTTCTGTTTCGTGGGGTGAGCCAATGTATTCTTCGGGATACGGAAAATCGCTACCTGGCCCTCGCAGGTTCTGCAGTTCGGGGACGTACGTCCGGATGTAATCACCCGTAGGATCTGCCTTTAGGCTCTGCTTGTACGGGTTAAAGATGCGAAAATAAGGTGCGGGGTCAACGCCAGTGGATGCACTCCATTGCCATCCGCCATTATTGCTGGCTAGGTCGCCATCGACGAGTTGTTCCATAAAGTACTTTTCACGACGTCAGCGAATTATACGCGGTGGAAGAGAATGGTAAGAGAAGTCTGACCTGTTCCCCCAGATGCCAGTCTAGCATCAGATCCTTGGACAGGAACATCGCGACGATCATTCGCATCCGGTTATGCATCCAGCCTGAAGTACATGTTAGACACATTACCGAGCGTCGAGCTCCTAGCGTTATTACCCATCGTGTTCATTTGCTGCATAGCTGCGTCGACGATAGGGATTCCGGTCCTTCCTTGCTTCCATGCAGCAAGATGTTCTGCATTGACTTCCCACCTAACGTTTGCCAATCTCTCCTGGAATGGTCTCCCCATCGATACTCGAGGAAAGTTCGCTAATACGTTCGTGTAAAAATCTCGCCAGGCTGGATAATATATAGGAAACTTTTCAGCATTGTGAAATCACACGTACCAAGTTCCTGGACCCAGCGTCCAATTCCCGTAGTCCGCCCAGCGTCCACTTTCTTCAGTCCAGTTAGAGCCATCGTGGCACGGATGCATTCCCGTGGGGATATGACTCCCGCCGATAGATAAGGGCTGAGTCTGGAAGTCGTATCTTGATCACCCCTGTCTCGGTTTTCTGCATACACCAAGATACGACTGCGTTTATCGGATATTTCGGCGCCATCCGCCAACGGGTCTGCGGTACCTAGCTGTGACGTCCTTGCCTTTGTAATGAGAAAACGGGAGAGTATCTGGACGTCACAGTTGAGAGCCAGCTTTAGTGGGAAGACACGGGTCGAATCCAACCTCTTGGGCAGCGGCCAATCCTGCCGGCCAAACCTTTACCATTGTTTCTCTGTCGGCAGGGTCTAACTCAAACCCTCCAACGGAGTGAGGCACTGGTATACTGAACAGTGGGCCGAAAGTCGGGTCTTGGCGGACAGAATTCGGATTTGCCATAGGCAGAGGAGATTCTTCAAGGTATGTGCTAATCATCTCGTTGAGCTTTGCGATCCAAGTTCTTTGGTAAGGAGAGTAAACCTGCAGAATACAAGGTGAACATGCTAACATGGCGTAACACATACACTCATACCGTATGGGTCTTTCCGTCTTTTGTTTTGATAAGGCCAGGCTCAATGACGCACTTGTCATGGAAGTAATGGAGCTGAATACCCTTCTCCTTCGATAGAGCGAGGAGTTTCAAGTCGCGCCTAAGCTCATCTAGTTCGTATTCTATATTGGCAAACATCCTGGTGCATTGGAAGGATTCGAGAAGTGAAATGACTTTTGAAGGAATCGTATGTCGCGGAGTGTGTGATACCGTGAGTAAAGGAATATCAAGTTCCGCAAGTGATTCCTACAGCCCGTAAGCAAACTTGACGCTGCAGTAATCTGGAACTAAATCGTTACCTTGATCTCCGACAAATTGCGAAGCACAAAGTCGATTCTCCGCTTACTCCTATCATGAGCAACGTAGTCCTGAGGACTGAGCAAGAAGAGTACTATAAGCGGTATCTTGTTCTGGACGGCTTGTTCAGACGCCGCTGCGAGCGCTCTATTGTCCATGACTGCCAGAAATTCAGGGTGTTTCAACGACGGCAGCTTCGCATCCTACGATGAACCAACTTACTGCGCAAATCACCCATCCGCATCCAATAGACTATCGATTTCCCAGGCTGTGGGTTTTGGACCACATTGCGCATTTCGGCGAGCAACCTCAGGAAAGGGGGGTTGGCTTGAGCAGCCGCCGCAACCTCTGCCGTGGCGATCTTTCTAGGCGTGAATGGAGGGCGAGCAGTCCTTTGCTTTTTCGACATGCTAGCTGAAGTCGGGCTGCGAGCTCTCTTTGACATGGTGGAAAGGGTGGAAAGGGAATGCAACTTTGAGCATTTTGCACTTGACTGAAACGGCGAACTGTGTGGCACCGATCGGGAACACGTAAGATGATGTCACCGGGCTCCCACTCACAAACTCAAGGTGAGTGGCGCATGACGAGGCTTGGCTGTGGAAGCCGGTCACTAATGGCAGTGAAGCTGGGGACGTGTTTCCTGTCGTTAGTAAGGAAGTACGATGCACAAGGGAGAAAAGGTAACCCAAAATATAATCCCTACACACAAAATAGCACGACATTGGTGGGAGAAATATGCGAAATAGTGGATTGTGGTGGAATAAACAAGATCGATTGATAGAGCAGAGCAGTTCGTCCGCAATGTCCGATTGAAAGGAACGAAACACCAAGATGAGTTCACAGCCACTACCATTTACGGCATAGGCTCAAAGCGGAAGAGGCTGGGTCTTGCCACCGACCACACAGCGGCATTGTCTTCCACTCTCCATCCAGGCTCGCCCGTACCATTTCGCCGTCTGCCTAGTCATGGATCTACCCACACCAAGGGAAATAGAGCTCGAGACTGCTCTTAGAAAACGAAATGCACAGGTTGCGGAACTCACGGTGAGACTCCAGAGCGCTCCTGCCGTCCTGGGTCGCCCGTTGACTCCTTTCACAGACTGAGATTTCACGACTTCGCCAATTTCTGGTCATACAACCTCAACCATCCACGTCGGATCCTGTTACGTTACCCCCTGCACTGGTGTCTGTGCTATTACCGCACGTCAACAAGGCGGCTTCCAGCGGTGAACTCGCTGGTTCTTCGTCCTCAAGCACGGTCAATGCTGCGTTGACCCAACGCGTACGCTTGCTCCAGGAGGAAAACGATGAATTATACGACCTGCTGAAACAAGGTGAAACTGGGAAATTGAAAGAGGAGGTTCGAGGGCTCCGACGTGTGGTGGATAGACTAGAGTGTGCACTCCGAGGTGACCATTTCTGGTATTGAAGCGTGCTTGTGCTAACCCACGCTTTTGTCAGAGTCACATCAAGTCATCACATCTCTCTCGTAAGCTATGGCTGTGACCCTAGTTTTCGCATATATTCACCCATTCGGACCCTAGGGCTGAATTGGATAAATCGTATCAAAGTTTCCAGACTTCTCTACGGCAGAAGCAGATCAATTCGCAGATACACCACCCGCCGTCTCGTGATCTATACCATCCCCCGCCGTATCCGGCGGTTACGAATGGGTTAACCAAGCCACCCCCGACAGGGCCTAGAGCATACAAGAAAGCACGTCTGTCTGATGCCAAGATATCGCCAGCTCAGTCGAATGTATCGCTTCCTCCGTCAAAAATACATACCTCGGCCAAGCATGAGCCCTCTCATTCGCCTCGGATTTCGCCATCGGAGATTCGTCCCAGGAGTAACTCAAAGATGGAGATCGACGAAGATTCACGTACTCGGCCGCGTTCTCCGCAAGAGAGAGACCGTCCGCGTCAGCGCGAGAAGGAGCGTGCTCGAGACCGAGAGCGTGATCGAGAAAGGGAACGGGAACGGGAACGCGACCGGGACCGAGATCGGTTCTCGCGACGAAACGGCACGGGGGGTGGCAGTAGTGCGGGGCGCAGAAAGCGTGGATTCAATCACCCATATGCAGGTGGAGATCGGACGTTGGCAGAAAGAATGGGACTTTGAGACTGTTTTTCTTTTCTCACCCTTGCATCTTGGAATGAACGCCGGCCTATAGTGTATTTGGTACGAAAAAAATTCACTTGCGCTGACTTGGATGTACGGTTAGCTGACATGCGCTCCTCTAGACCTGTATCCATAACCTACCACCGTCCGAGTTATTTTAGGCTATACGATATATGATACATATTTATGGGACATGACTAGCGCTTGATTGATGCGCGTGCCGTGAGTACGGACCGTGGACGGATTCTCGTCAAGGTACAGTGGGGTGAATCGCGCTGGGCCATCGAGAAGGCGGGATGCGCCACGGATTCTCATCGTTCGGAGGTGCCCGACAATGGCAGCAGAAGCACTGATTGTAGCATGGTTATTATACTGAAACGATTGCCAACGCAGGGGAGCCGAGGCGCTGTCATGTATGATATATGACAGGCCGGGTAGATGGATTGGGATTCACGAGAAGCGGGTTGAGTATAGATGGAAGCGAATATGGTGCAAAGTATGTGCAGGGCCGAGATTAAAGGGGATGATTGATGCTAGCGTTACGGTAGATGTGGGTTGAATGAAGGAATGCAGGTAATGATTGTACACGAGATGGTTGTACGGAGGGAAGAACTGCTGACAGCAAGTGATGAACAGTGGATGAGGGAATGGAATGGTAAAGGGTTGACCTTGGAGTACAGTAGAGAACACGGTACTCGGTGGAGATGAAGCGAAGGCTAGGATCAAGCCTGGCACTGTCCCCTAGGATTGTGCACGGCGAAGAATTGCATGCACGTGAGCGGGCGCAAGTTCTCGGACGGATGAGCAAGAAAAGGAGAGGCGCGATTTGGAACGGATGGCCTGATGAACGGGGGGGTTGTGGTGAGGACAAAGGCCGGGATAGGGGGGACAGGAGGGGGCGGGGAGCGGGCGGGGGGGCTGGGTGGCGGGGAACGGGAGCGAGGGGGGAGTTGAGAG
>JBBPNN010000096.1:0-53739 GCA_038090935.1 Hortiboletus campestris
TCCTGTCGACGTACGCTGTCGTGAAGCCGGCCAGCGTGACAGAAATGGGTATAAGCACAAGTCCTCCGAGCCACACCCCGCGAAGGCGATCTTCTGGGACCCATACGCCCTTGCGCTCTTCCTTTGCCCGTCGCAACACCACATCGGAAATGCGCCCGCCAATCGGGGCCCCGACTGTACATGTGAGTAGGGTACGACGTCCAGCAAGACCGGGAGGACGTACCAAAGTTGCCAAAACCGCATGGGAGGAGAAGTGCACCGATCAGGCCTTCGCTTGTGATTCCATACTTGGCTCCCTTTGAACAAGTCAACGAGAGACACAGATACAAAGTCTTCTGCGTACGCACGATGGTATATGCAATGGGCATCAGCAGTACTGCCAGCTCCACGATATCAGCAATCAACTATCAATTAAACGTCCACAGGACACACCATAGTCCGATATGTATGCAGAGGTATCCGCCAGCGTCTGAAGAGACCAATGAGCTCATGGCGCGAGTACTAGAATCCACCGGATAAAATGTACGCACAATCGCCATGATGTTGGGACTCCGTAGGAAAGTTAGGCATCGGAATGGGTTGATCCAGACGAACAGCTTATTCCGACCCCGCGCTTTGTCGATACCGCGTGAACCTGGGTGAGCGGTTTCGGGAAGAAAGAAAGCGAGCAAGAATAGCTGTACCACAGCCCACACGCCCAGTGAGGTTTGGAGACCGCGCCAGGACCAGTACTGAGCGAAGGCACCTAGATGGCCGAACCAAGATCAGGGTCTGTCAGAGACACCAGAGTGAACGAATTACCTCCGACAGGGGGTGCGATCGCAAGTCCAGACAATGTAGCCTAGATGATAGACGCTAGTATCATCATCGACAAACCATGACAAAGGGTAGAACTTACACCATAGTAGGTGCCCATGGCAGCTCCACGTTCCTCTGCTCTATATATATCCCCGATGGTGGCGGCTCCGAGAGCATAACCACCAGCGCAACCGAAGGTCTGTACGAATCGCCAGAAGAGCAGACTGTTTAGGTCGGTTGATGCTGCGACAGCGAAACTACCAAGAATACTAAAGGGCATTCCACAGAGGTATATCGCCCGCCGGCCATCTCATCAAAAAAAACCAAGGTCGAGGTTAGCCAAAAAGGATGCCAGGAACGCAAGACATGTAGAGACCTACAAAACGAAGTGTATGCGGACCAGAACATGACACTGAAGGAACTTGCGAACACGGCCAGGCTGACGGCTAGACTGTGGACCCAGTTACAGCATCACAGGGTGCAAAACAGACAGCACGAATGACATACCTCACAGCTGCGGGTGTTGAATTGAGGTCCTTGGAGATTTGAGGTATCGACGGGACAAAGCAACCACTGACGAACACTGATCGACGATTCAGTTAGACACGAAAAGGGTCGAATTGAAATGCACATACTGGGAAAGAGTCCAGTGAGGGACACGATGGCAAGGATCACTCGTTTTTGTCCACGGCTGAAGCGATTGTAAACGTCCTCGGTGGGGAGAGCATCGCACTGGGCGGATGTGTTAGGCTGAAGCTGGTCTCCCAGCAAAGGGCTCTCTTCGGTACTCATGAGAATGAAGTGCTCACTTCTTCCTCCCCTCTAAGTACTAAAGTAGTTCCACGAACCAAATAAATTTGAACACGAACTCGGAAATTAGCCGATTGCAGGGGCGAATCGTGTGGTGTTTCCCCTCCAAGCTCCGGACCCGCAGAACAGTGGTGTCGTCGTTTACTTTTATGGTTAGCGCATCAGGTAATTCCTAGTGGCTGACCAATCAGACGCCGAAGAGTGTCACGCGACAAGTCCGTATGACCGTGTGAACTTTGAGCGTTGAACCCGAAGCCATCTAAATACGCGATCAGACCGGGTGAATCGTCATCTAACCAACACACGCCAGTGTTTTTGCTCTCCTCCTTTCAAGTCGTCCCTCGCATGACATACAGGGAAAAAAATATCCAACAGGGCCTCAGCGCCAACTATTTTCCTTTTGTTCCTCTATATAGACACGGACGGCTCATTCATTCATAATCATCCGAAGCTGTGACATTCCTATGAAATCACCGGTCTAGTCGGCAAAACAAGTCGGCGATGATCCGAACGGTATACAGCCTCTTCGGAATAAACGCATCCTTGAACCACTTGGCAATGTCTTGCCTTCACGTATAGGATAGGCTTGGGCGTACATGGCATATTCTCGCAACTAGCCTAGGATTTAGTGTTCACGCCAATGAAATCGAGGTCGAACCACAAAAAGTGTGCTGCAATGCCATTGCCGGCCACACGACGCCGACCGGCATTCAACGCCGTGGGTCACTTCGCCGATCGGCTCCTATACAGGCTAAATTCCCCTAGAAGGAGTTAAATGAAAATGGAAGAATGGGCATACAGCTATGCTATTTATAATTTGTGGTCACATGGAGCAAGTCTGTTCAATGAATCAATGGGCCCAGGCTGAGACTTGGGCGCTGAGCCGCTCGAGCAATGTCAGTCTTGTCCTTTGAGCGAGTCTTAGACAGATTACACCCCGGGCGCACATGCATCCACATGGTCCGATCTGTTTATGAATGACGTTACTGTACACAAGTCATGGAGGGTACATGGTAATACGAGATATGATACAAACGCCACAGGGACCCAGATAAAGGGATGGCATAAGCATGCAGACCTCAGATGGGCCAGGTCTAAGCAGTGGAAAGAAAGAATACAATAATGTACGTGGAAAAATGTACCTTAAAGATGATGTACAACCAGAGCCCAGCTCAATAGTGCTCCGGGAACGAAAATGGGGAAAACAAGTCGTAGTTGTAAAGTCCGATCGCATAAGCCTCGAGAGCCTGCGCTCGCTCCAGATCCTCGGGGGTCAGATCAAGACCAAAGGCGGAATCGTTACAGCGGAATGTATCAGGGGGTATGCTGACTGCCGACGTACACAGAGAAGAGTACAGTTCGGCGGAAGCAGAGAGTGGCGATGAGTCGGATGGTAGGGTCGCTTCGATAGACGGGTTAAATAGTACAGCACCATTGCAATCCTCACCGAATCGCACTTCAGGCTAGTGTAAAGAGTGAGCCTAGGTCTACTTATCGACATGGATTACTCACGTCTGCCCGAGCCTGATCAATGGAATATGACGACGGCTCCCGTGATGGTGGTGCTGTTGCCTGTGGCATGGGGGCAGATACATCAGCCCGTTCAACCGGTGGATTCGAGCGCGGGTTTTCCGGGGCTGCAGCTAATACGGATGGCATGTAGGTTGATATCACAGGAAGACGCTCCACAGAGGCCGCCTTGGGACTTTGGGAACGCTCGCAAGAGCTCTTGCTCGTCCCCGATACTTGCCGCTTCATGGGGCGAAAGCGATAATGGGGGTAGAGGCGAGCGTGCTCCTCTCTCTCTTTATCGGCCAGTACCTTGTACCGATCCTTTTCGGTGGGCGAGAGCTGCTTCCATGCCTCGGCAGCGCGCTTGGAGAGCGTCTTCACGGAGGCGGTGTTAGAGTCGTGGTCGTCCTGCGACTCCTGAGAGCACTGCGCATGCTCGCGCGAGTACTCGCACCGAAAGATGATGAAGGCGTTACGGGGACGCGGAATCCAGCTAGGATCGCGATTCCGGTTACGTTGTGCTCGACGGTCGGAAGAGGGTGCGATGGCGGTGGGGGAGGCCCCCGTCAACGGGACCAATGGGATGGATTGGGATGGGGGGGAGCAAGTCTTCGGAATGGTGGAATTGAGAGGGGGACAGATAGGACTGAGGAATGCGCTTGAGGATGTGATGGGGTTGATGGACACGAAACACATGTCCTGAGAGACGTTCACTTCCACGTCGTCGTCGCCAACAGGGGACCAACCATGGATGGCGTCGTTGGCGGTCAGCATAGTTGAGAAATGGGATGATGGCGGTGGTGGTGGTGATGATGATGATGAGTCGGGTCGAAAGAAGATCGTTCCCGGACTGGTGCTCGCTGATGGGTTTATTAGCCCGGGGGTATGCTATGAAGTTGGGCATGATATGAGCATGAGAAATTTTTCTACAAAAGTGTAAACGGAAACGGATCGCCCACACAGATTTGTTTAGGAATGAAAAATCAAACCTCGATCATTGTAATATAACCGGATATCTGGACGACTGCGGGGCATACCCTTTTATTTGTATCATTAACCGGTAAATTAGTACGGATTGTGCGCACGTCATCCACAGAATTTAAACCTAAACAGCTCGACCTGTGAAATGACCTGATGGTAGGCAGTCCACAGTGTTGTGGCGCGCGCCGTCAACGGACTAGGAGAGGTCGATAGGAACTCGACCCAGAACGGCACAGTGAAAGCTTGACACAACCTGGCGGCAAGTCAGAAACACAGGAGTACTATATCATGGGGGGAGATGTGGGACGAGTGAAATAGACCTTTGCGCGGACGACATCTTTGATCCACCTTGGGGTAGTATGAGGCAGTTTCCGGATAAGGCAAGTTCGACGTCGAGGAGACGTACCTGCATTCGGAAGCCAAGTGAATCTCGGCACTCGACAGGAGTACCCGGCGACAGTACCATGTCTCAGACAGGTTCTTGTACTCGGAGGCCCCGGCGGGATGACGACGGGGCCAGGTGACGACCGACTGACAGCGCTCCACCTGCACAGTAATCTACCGCGTCAGATCCTGATTAAAACGCTGCATTGTTGGACCAGAACGAACTAATGGATCGTTCACCTCGTAGAGCAACTCAACGGTGCCTTTGTCCTAAATGATGAAATCGGCGGACGACGGTGAAGACAACGGACAGGTAAGGAGGGAGACCTGCATTGGCATTTGGCACCCCGGGCCGGCAGTGACACTGCCCGGTATGCCCACCGATCGTTCTCCTGACAATTTTTGCGCGCCGTACCTCACTGGCAGTGAATGACATGATAGTGACCGCCGATTCTTCCGTGGACCCATTGCCAGCGTAGTTCGTATTTCGATGCCGATCTCGGTGCATTTGAATAGTATGTCAGGCAGCCTTGGCTAGAGAGTCGTGCTTGGATCTTGATTTGACCACTACAAATTTGCCTTCAAAACGGGTCCTACGATAAGCCTGCGAGTACAAATATGACGAGAATCATGAGACGCCCACCTCGGATGGTGTTGAAGCACACTTTCGCACGTTCGTTTCTACCACGTTCGCTTACCGCCCACCCGTACTGAGCATGTCACAGACGCCGCATCCCCATGCGCACGCGCACCACCATCATGACCCTCACACACCACCCGACCGGCCCCACGCGGACAACTACGAAACAGCGAACAAACACCACTTTGACGCAACAGCGCACCAGTACAACGATCGCCCCAATGCACAGGCCCGCGCAGAGAAGATCGGACGAGCCATCAAGGACACCGGGTTGTTCAAGCGGGGCGTCACGACGGTCATGGATTTTGCGTGTGGAACAGGTGAGCCAGTGGGGATGTTTTCTTTTCTTCTTCTTCCTCGCCCCATTCTCAAAGGCAGTCCTCACACCACCCTCCTATCGTATTATTGTGCAGGTCTCATCTCACGCGTATTGGCGGCAGAGGACCCCAAGTCGATAGTCGGAGTCGACATCAGCCAAGGAATGGTCGATCAATACAACAAGATCATCGCCGATCACGGTATCCCGCCCGAAGAAATGAGAGCCATCTGCGTCACCCCACACGAGGGCAGGTTGCAAGGGTTGGAAGGCGTGACGTTTGACGTGATCGTCGTGAGTGGATCGCCAGCACGGACAATTCTTCACCCTACCTTGGTCTCGCACAGTGTGTAGCTGCGTATCATCATTTCCCTTCCATCGACGAGGTGACAAAGACCCTCGTCGCGTATTTGAACCCGGGGGGATCGCTGCTCGTAGCAGATATTGTTCATGCAGAGTCGACTCATGGGATATTCCCCGAGGACGTTCATCACATCGTCGCACACAGAGGAGGGTTTACGGAGGAAGACATCCGTTGCACGTTCGACAAGGCAAGATTGCAGAACATCACCTTTGAGATAATTGGAGAGGGAAAGCATAATGGTCATTCAGTGAACTTATTCCTTGCGAGAGGCGACAAATAGGTTTTCAGTCCCAGGTATGCCCTTGTTAGTGTCGTGAGCTAGCAATATCAAGTGTACCATAGTCATGATATATGCAGGTATATGGTCAGTCATGTCAAAGCCAAAGTCCCTCCAAAGCGCTTCCGCGCGGCGAGATCAACTCTGTCCTTCACTTCACGAAAGGCTTTCCACCAAGCCTTGCCTACAACTTCCGACGTGACCCGCTGAGTTTCCTGATCTACCTCGGGCTGATCCCCCTCGTGTATACCCCACCTTCGACGCAACAGGACAAGCCACCATTTCATCACAGCAATGGTCTTCTCCATACCCGCATCGGAAAACTCCACGCTCTGCACGAGGAATTTGCAAAAGAAATCGACATCCTTTTGATTCGGAGGGTGTTTCTCAAAGCCTTCGACCCACGCTTCGATTACGCGCTGTACATCGTCCGCCTCAGTGAAGGAGAGTTTCTCCCCTTTTTGCTTGCCCTGCCGTTTCAGCGTCGGGGGACGGGGACGGTGTGCTTTTGGCGGCGGATTCTTTGGATAAGAAGGTTTCTTTTCGCGGGGTGCGCGAGTCGTATCTTTGATCACAAGTCGCTGCTCGCTGAAGGTGCCGCCCTTTTTAGCATGACGAACCATGATCAATTGTTCGCGTTGCATCTCGACAGGCAGCGCGGCAAAGACGTCCGGGTCGATGTCCAACTCGCGTAGTTCGGCATCGGAGACCCGCACCGCAGATCCACTCGCAGGCGTGTCGCGTTTCGCAAAAAGCACACTCTTCTTTGGCGAAAGGCTGCTCCTGGATTTAGGTGCGAGCTGTTGTGTGATACGTTTCACGTTTGGACCCTTGGCCGCTACTTTGGAGGGTGGTGAGGTGGTGGGTGCGGGGGAAGTCTCGACGACCATGGGCGAGTGCGATCGATGTTGATATGCGTCTTCCAATTCTTTCCGAATGTCTTCGGGTAGCGCCTCCAAAACATCCATGTCGACTTGTGAAAGGGACGGCAGGTTGACCCGATCCGTGTATTTCTGTACAGATGCATCAGCAGTTATAGGTTCACCTTGCGAAGACGGCGGCTGAACCACGAGCTCAGGCGTTTCATGCAGTGGCGCCGGACCTTTCGACACAGGTTTTCTATCCGCAGCCTGAAAGGGCAGTTTTGCTTGTCCAACGCCTCCGTCCCGGCTATTTTCCAACTTTTGGATGTGTATACCTATCCCGCGAAGTTCTGCCGGGTCGAAACCCCAGGACTCGACTAGTCGCCAAGCATGGTCTCCGATGTCATTGCTATCGCTCGTCGCCTGGCCCTGCGCGTTCGCCAGCGCCATCTGCTTGTTGAATGATTCGCAGAGCCCATGACCCATGAACTAGAGGTACGTTGGATTCCCCTCTCATTACAAAAAGGACTTGACGTACCTTTGGTGCCTCCTTGGGAGCACTTGGATCACGTTTCAGAATCTTGAGCGACAACAAGCGACCGCGCATAGAGATACTGTCCAGGCGTCTGGCCACTTCCTCTGCCATACGATACACAAACTCTTTCGCTTGTTCGTTGTTCTCAAATCGGATGCCATACTACGTATCCTCAGCATCGTTCGGAAGCCACAGAGTCTGATGGGAAAACACGCACGTTGATATCACAAGAAACTGACTTGCGAGGTTTGTCCGATTCGAGTTTCCGATCGTCGATGCCGCGGATAGCCTTGTAAAGCGTCTCTCCTATACCTTTTCCCAGCGCTTCGCAAAGCTGAGCCTTACTCCGCGTCATCAGCTCGCCCAGGTTCGTCGCGCCGAGTTTCTCCCTCGCTTTTTGGCGCGTGGAATGGCCAAAACCATGCAAGTCGTCGATATCGAGCGGTTCGAGAACTTGTTGCACACCTTCATGCTTGAGGTGGAATAATCCGGCGGGCTTAGCCCGACGCGTGGCAAGACGGGCGAGTTGGATGTTCTCCGCGATACCGATGCTGACTACGGGAATAAGTAAGGAACTATCACAAAACATAATATGACTACCCTCGCATCCAGTGGCTTGTTTCACTTCAGCTCTGATGGTCTGTGCAAGAGTGACCGCAAAATCGTCTGCGGAGAACGGGGAAGCGGACCTCAGACGAGCGATGGCTGATGACACGTCTATGAGAGCTTCATCAACAGATACGGCTTGAAGATCGTCCGCGTGGCGCATCAAGATTGTATAGAATTGAAGTGATAATGATTTGTATCTAGAGGTTTCGAATAGAGTGAGACATCTATCACGTGGGCCGAGTTGGTCCACTCACCGCTCAAATTCGTAGGGGATAGTGACTACTTCAGGACATAGTTGGCGAGCTTGTCGCAGACTAAAACACATTGTCAGACAATACATTGACATACATTTCAACAAGGAACACTCGCCTCATTCCGTTTTTGATACCGAATGCCCTCGCCTCGTAGCTCGCGCTGGAAATTTCACTCGTGCTCGAAGCGCCACCTTGACTGCCCTGAGAATGACAAACAACTATGGGTTTCCCCCGAAGTTGAGGCCGGCTTACAAGGCCAGCAGAAACGAAGAAACAATCGAAATCGCAGTGCATGATAACCCTCTCAACGTCCTCCGCTTTCTGCTTTCCTTTGGCTCGGGAAGGAGACCTGAGAACAAACCCCGTGCTTCTCATGCTAAACTCGTCCGTAGAGTTCGTCCGTACACCAGAAACGGCAGCTTCGCCACCGTCGTCAGGAAACGCGTCAAGTGCGCCGTTTTCCACACGTTCTTGCGCCTCCGCCACGAGACCTTTAAGCTCTGCCTTCCAAGTAGACAAGTGGTGTAGGCGCGAATTCTTGTAGAAGCCTTCGATAAAGTCGGGCGCGATGGACGTATGCGCCGCTCTCCATTGAGGATTAGCCATCACGCGTTCAGCCATCTCATTCGAACGGCGTGGGGCGTACTCGGGGACGCGCGCAGCGTCCTCCTCCCTGCCGGGGTCTGTTATATAGAGGGGATGTGGAGCCCATTTAGAACCAGAGGACTCTGGCTCCAATCTGACTTCTTCGTTGGGGCCAACAACCCCCTCAGTGCTAGCTCCACCCGGATTGGACTGTCCTGCCTGCGGCATAGACGTCGCCGACGTGGGTTGAGCGGCCTGTAACTGTAGCGTCGCCTGACCGATCTGTGAGCCCTGAGATTGCTCCGATCTATCGCCCGGACGAAAGATGTAATTCGTCCAGGGAAGGAGAGACCCGGAAGCGACGCTGTCCAGTAGCCATTCAGGTCTGACCACCTTCATATGCTTAAACTCTTTGACTTTGGCTGCGGTGAGCGAGCACGTCACGACGTGGGTCCTGTGGGCCAAGGTCACGCACCCAAGACCGACAATACGACATGTCACACGTACACGATCGATTTCTTATCGAGATACGGTTGGAAGACGCCGCCGTGCTGAAGAAGAAGTCTCCTGATGTCCTGCACCGAGGGCTTCGTCCAGCCATTCACCTAGATCCAAATTTCATCGACGCACGTTCACTTGTCCGGGGACATGGAGTAGAATATGGAGACGCACGTATACGGAGATGCCTTTCAAGATGTTACTCTTCCCCTCGCCGCTTGCCTCCGTGTCCATACTCGCGTTCTGGATTTGCAACTTGGCACGTTTCCGCCGCATATATTCTCCGAAATTACCGAAACGAGATGCACCATAGATGTCCCCATCTTCTTCGGGACAATATTGTGCCTTTCTCTTGGTCCCTGTCGTGTTCGACGTGTCGACGGGGTTGTCGGGGCCAAAGCTGCTGGAACGTTCGCGATCGTGTTTCTGCGGGGTCCGAACAACATTTGCAGCAGTCGTACAATCGGCGTCATCAATGTGTATGACATCCCCCTCATATGATTCTCGGTCTTCAAGAGGCTGAGATGTACTGACTGGTGCTTCCGCCATGGAAGCTCCTGACTAAGGCGCTATGGGTCTCTCCTTATTTGGCAAAACCTTTAGAAACAAACAGATGACAAACAACCTATGCACGTGCAGCGACAGCACAATCGACAAACTAACTAGTACAATGATAGGTTAGTAGCGTGGTATCCTAACAAAACCGTCCCCAAATCCCCTACAGAGATTGAACGATGATGGAAACGTCATCCAGCCAAGGTACGTCCAAGTCCAACGTCAACACTTTGGACACGCGCACCAGGTCCCCTCCAAGCCCCTGCCACAGCAACTGTAAAGCCATATTGTCCGTCTCACAGCACTCTGACCGCGAATCCACACATTGCAACCACCGCTCGATCACGCTCCGTTGATCCTCCCCACAGATGTCCGTAAACCCGTCGGAGGCCAACACGAGATATTTACGCAGACGCATTTGCGACGCACCGAGGGGATAATGTGTCACCTCGGGCATGGCAGATATGTAAGGGGGTGTCGAGTTCCTGACGAGGAATTCTTCCCATGGAGACGTGTCATGACCGCCAGGGAAGAGGTTGTATAGGATGCGCCTTGTAAACTCGGGCGGTTGCTTGAATGGCGTGTCGCCAATACCTGAAGACATTGTAAGGCCGATCAGACGTCAGCACGCAGAAGAAACGTGACAGGCCGAAAGGCCCGAGACCCTAACTAACATCGAAAAGGAGCGATGGCACCGAGAACCCGGTCGTCGACGACGCATTCGGGCTCTCCCGGATGCTCGCTCTTCACGCGCTGGACCTCGCTTCTGTTGGCGCCATTGTGACTCGTGGTCAAGACCTCGAAATTCCACGTCCGTTGCTCCGTCTCCGAGATCATAACTAATCACAAACCGCATCAGCTAGCGAGTAATGAGATTGAATCCTCTGCGCCCACCTCCTTGACAATCGCCGAGATTAGCCAACCACAGATTTTCATGCTCAGGGTCGACGAGCGCGACGAGCGCAGTGGTGCCATACATGCACAATCGTGCCTTCTTAAAGTTTTGCCCGCCCGTGGCATGATCGTTGAGGATGGCGCAGATCTTCTCGTCCGGCATATCTCTGACCGACTCCAACCCGCCCGGAAACAACTCCAAGACGTCGTTGGCAATGGCGTTGTCGAACGATTGAATTGCGCTGCTGAACATGTCCGCGATCAGCGGCGGTGGGATGGCGCGTCCGCGATGCTTCCGCGTGATCTCCTCAAGAAACTCCCGTACTATGATGGGCATGTGATACGCCGCATGCTCCACAGTCGCGTCGCCGAGATGACCTGCGAAGAAGAAGAAGAAAAAAGACGACGACCCCGTCAGATCCATCCCAGGTAAACCACCACCGCCAAAACTCGCCATCAAACACGGCCGTAAATATCCACGTCCGCCCGCCGATGTCGATTCGCTGCATCGCATACCGGTCTTGACTCCTCGTTCCAGGGAACGGCTGAAAGTTGACCGCATCTGCGCACCACCGTCCGCTCGCACCGTAGGACATGCTCTGCGGATCGGATGCTTGCGCGAGCTTTGCCCATGCCTCGGATGTGCCAAGACGCATGAACGAGCGCGGCCAGGGACCATCTTCGGGACCGCAGATGGACCCAGGGATATCGTCATACCATACTTGGGAGGACGAGGGATGAGAAGCCTGGGCTTGTCTGCCCACCACAGAACCGACGGACATAATCATCACGTCGCTGCGATAGAGATGGAGGGCAGACAGGAAAGGGGGAAGCGCCGGGCAACGCTGGCTGTTCTCATCATGCTTAAAACAGTCGACGCTTGCCAACCATTACGACGCCGCTATGGTGCGGGCATATACAGATTTACCGATAAATTGTGTCCTTGGATCCTGTGTACATGCACGTGGGTTGACCAAGACGTAGGCTCGAACACGACCAAGATAGACAGCCGCCGCCGCATCTGCCACACCGCATCGAATGGACGCTCGTTCTCGCGGTCATTTCAACACTCACCCAGAGCCAAGGCACGTTCAATGTACGTAACTGTGCGGTTGCAATGTTCATCTTGCTACATTAACTACCTGCATATACACTATATATGATGTAAGGGTAAATGGATACAGTGATGGTTGCAAGGGGGAAAGCGTGTCGGCAAGGGAGTAAAAAGCATTCATCCTTGCAACCAATCCGATCTAATCGTGTTGTGCGTCCGTGTGGGGAAGAAACTCATTAAATACCTGAGAATGCAAAGGCAACCGTTTCATTTAAGGAACGGGTTGTTGGATCCGCCCGTGTTCGTTGGCTTTACCCGGTATGATCCGCTGGTTGCTTGGGGCGACAGTCGAACTGAGGCTGCATAGGCCTCAGCTTCCGTTTGAGGCGTGGATAGAAAAGGTTCCCGTCTTGTCAAGCTCGGCTTCTTGCACACCGACGAGCCGAGCGTGGTCGAGGAGAATCGCGAGGTCATCGGGTTCGTCTTCACAGGTTGCCGGGGTTCAGGCCCCCGCTGTGGGATCCCGGTTGTTTCGGAATACATAGACGCCCCGGATAACCGCTGAGAACGGTGTGATTCGTAGTCATGCGACGCCTCCCGCTTAGGCTCGTGCGGGGAACTTGCACTCGAAAACCCATACGCCTCAATAAGTTTCTCCAGGTTCCGATTGTGTCGTGCCTCTTCTGCAGCACGCAGTTTCCACAGTGCGATCTCCTCGGAGTCCGGACGAGGCTGGCTTGGCGAGCGTCCAAACAACCGTTCCCCGAAACGCATGAGACGTAGTCTCCAGTTGGACTTGTGGTTTAGGGCTTTGGCAGAGGCAAAAGCTGCCGTTTTCTTTGCGCGTTGTTTCCGGGCACGGCGGCGCCAGCAATACAAGAATGCGACGAAAATAAATGCACACCCGAGCGCCATGAGGAGAATTTCCCACCACGTCAAAGCTTGCGTCGTCGTACTTGTAGGTGTCGAGATACCCGAGATAGATGGTAGAGGCGAGGAACCAGAACTAGAGGAAGACGGGACGAGAACGAGCTCCGCGAGACATGCACCTAAACCTGGGACGACACTGGTTCCACCGCTGCAATTGGCAGCAACACATTTTCCCCCACGGAGGACCTGACTGGAGCTAGAACAAGCGAGACAGTTGTTCGGACCTGAACCCGAGCAGCTGGCGCAGCTCCCATCGCATGACTGACATGTGGACGAAGTAGTATCGAAGTATTGGTTTTGGCTACAGGTAGCTAGGCAACGACCATTCGTGGGGACTGGCAGATTCTTGTTGCAACTTGAGCATTGATTGAAAGATCCGCCAGAGCAGGTCGCACAGTCAGGGTGACACGTGACACAAGTACCAGATGAGCTAAATGTGTTCGATGGACACGAACTGACGCAGGAACCGCCAGAGGCGAGCAGACCATTATTGCAGGTTAGGCAGTAATTGGCGCTTCCGGAGCAGCTACTACATGACGAAGAACAAGCTGTCGCAAGAGTAAGCAAACGTGCACAAAAACTATGCTCGCACTTTACGAACCGGTACAAGTCAGGTTATCCGTGGGAGATAGGAAGGTACCCGAAGGGCAACTTTGCACACAAGCTCCCTGGTAGAGGACATGACCAGGCAAGCAACCAGTGCACTGAGCCTGGTTGATTGTCGACGCAACGTTGAAGTTCGAAATTTGGCATGAAGTGCACTTTGGGCCACAGCCTACGAAAGCCAGTTGAACAAGAGCAAAGAGCAAAGAAGTACAGCACTCACTGTCACACTCATGCTTGTTGTTGTTGGCGATGAGAGACGAACCCTCGCAAACACCGCCGCTGTTCGTTTGCACACAAGCACCGTTGAATGAGTAAGTGCCGGAAGCACAGATAACGCAATCGTTCGACGTGGATCCTTTGCACGTCTGACACTCGGGAGAGCAGGGTTGGCAGGAAGACCCAGCACTGTAGCTACCTGAAGGGCACACAGTCCCGCTGGAAGTCTGTTGTTGAACAGCATCGCAGAGCGTACGATCATTGGCGTCTTGGGTATAACCCGACTTGCAAGTTATGCAGTCTCCGGATCCATCTGCGCATTGAGCGCAACCAAGCGAACAAACTGTGTCGCGAAGTCAGGAAATGTCTCTCAGAACTCTATAAATCTACTCACTTTCACAGTTCCCGCTGGAATCGAGGAAGAAGCCAGACGCACACGCAGCACACTGAGTACCATTTGACGCGGAGGTCCAGCCAGGAAGGCAGGTGCATTGGCCATTGGCGCCACATAACCCATTGGTGCAGTTACAACTCGATGGAGGATTCGCCACGACCGAAGCAAGGCAGCGACCAGTGCCGGTTATCCCACCGTCACAAGACGTGCAGCCTGAAGGACAAGATTTGCATGTCGGTCCAAAATATCCAGTAGCGCACGATTCGCAGGAAGTTCCACTGAATCCAGTTGGGCATGTGCAGGTGCCCGAGGCAGAGCAGACACCATTTCCAGAGCAAGGCGGAGAACACGCGGTAGACTGCAAGTTCAAAAGGGAGAGCGAACCGGAAGCAGCCTGAGGCAGTTGGCTGACGTCGGGTATTGAATTCCAGAGGATGACTCGGCTATTGCTACCTGCAGAAACTTCTGCCCAAACGTTCCCTGAAAGTGCCAATGACGATGCGCCTAATGCGGATGCGTTCGCTATGGGAGAAGCTGGCAAACCAGTATAGGACCCTTGACCTGAGTAGAATGCCTGCGGGTAGACTGCAATGCCTGCCTGGAGTTGCACCGTAAGCGGTAATGAGACGGGTGACTTTGAACTCGAGTTCGCGAATCCAGCTGATGGAGACAAGGAGGCCGAAGAAGACGTTAAAAGGTCATGGAGCAGTTGCGGGCTCGTCGAAGAAGTATATTGCCCGGGGAGCAAAAGCAGTGAAGTGGACTCTCCCGACGCTGACAAAGTGCTACCAACTGAAAACGGGAAGTGAACAACGAGACTCCGCTGGACGAAGGTGGCCTACTAGTGGTATTCGAATAACCCTGAAGGCATTGACCAGCAACGCAGATTACAGAAGGTGATTGCGCGACTTGCGGGATGTTAGCGGATGGACGTCAGACTGGACAGTAAACCACTCTCACCTACAGACGCGCTAAAGGCAAGAGAGATGGCAAGGATGCTCGACAACATGTCAAGCCAACGAACGAGTGTCATGAACGTGGAAGAGAAACAGAAGGAGAGAGCAACGCGTTCCTGTGGGTGAAATTGGGCCTGGTAGACATCCTTTTTGTTGTGTACGGAGAATAAAGGAACTCTGAGGTTGCTGGTCAGTGCTCAACAAGGAACAATACCGATAGAGAACAATAACTTCGGCTAATCGACTCCAATGACCATTTCGGTCACCCGCTGTGTGGCTGTGCAACTGCCATTGTCCGTAACACAAGCAATGGGTTTGAAACGGAGTGACGGGCATCATTAGAATGGAGTGCTCTGGCGTGGTCGAGACTTTGCGGAGTGAGCAGCCGAGCTCGCTGACAACAGGGGTTACCACTGAATTTCCATACGGTCCAGGTGTCCAAGTGCGAATGGTTTGCTGTACTAGTCAACTCTTGATGGACTAAAATAAACTGGCCGAAATTTATAATTTTAGGAGAATTTTACTACGTTTACATCTTGTCGAGGTCTGTCCACTGGCTAGGGTAAAATCTGCACAAGTTTGGGGTGCCTGCGGTTCTGAATGCCGAACAGGTCAGAGTCTCCTCAAGAGTGTCCAAAAAAGACTCTCGTGACCAGACACTTGCTGACTTGGGCCGGTGACCATCCTCACGACCATCACGATCATTCACAAATGTGCACACCATGCGGCTGAAGCAGCTCAGCGCTCCTAGACGGATGACTTTTGCTCAAAGTTCGTCTCATGGCCATTCTCACCAGGATTCCAGCTGTATGTCCTGTTCCAACTCCTTGGTCTTTCTTGATCTAGTGTGTCTAGTTACCGCCTTTTCATTCGTCGGATAGGACCCTCATTCACCTGCTCCTTCTCTGAACTATTGGCTACCAGTTCACCACAGCCAGGAAGAAAGTTGTCATTGATGGTATCTCATGGCGGTTAGTCTTGCTTGGTGTCCTTAACGCAAATCGCGTCGGCCTCTGGGCGTCACACCACTACACCATGACCTTTATCTTCGCGCACTTCGTCAGCAGCATTGTAACGGTAAGTTTCCTACCTGCTCGTCTTCCATTCTTCATTTCAAACAAGGTGCCGGCGTTTTTGATGTCATACATCCATCCGTTACATCATATTGTACGGTCATGTCAGAAGATGCTAATCCACCTGCAAACTCTGGTTAGCATATCTACTATGTTGTCAAGAAGCAGCATGCTCCAACGAACTCGGGTGACAAAATATTTGTCCACCTTCCTTTCTCGCTCTGGCACGGATGAACCACCGTTTTGGTAGTTTTCACTACCTTCGAGGAATTTGGTGTCAATGCGCTCACCAAACATGCCAGTGTTTGGACCAAGGTTTTCGTGTTCCTCGCTTTGTAAGTCACTTGCGCACCTGTGGATACCCAGTAACAGATCACTCATGTGACATGCCTTGTCATAAGCTTCTTCCTCGAGGGCACTGTCGCAGCCTACGCTTTCGCTTCTGCTGAGGGTGGCTTGCCCGCATCTATCGCCATCATGTGGTCCCTCTTTGGTATCTTCACTCACCAGGACGACCCCTTTGTGCTCTGCACTTCCCTCGCCTTCGCGATCTTGAGCATGTTCTGCGTGGCCAAGGGTATCTGGAGATTATACAAGAGGTTCATGCCCGGTGTGATTCTTCCCGAAGACGAGGAGGATGGTTCGTTGCTGGAACATTCATGACTAAGCAAGTACTTGACCTCGTTTCTATCGGCCCCAGAGAATGACGTAGTCCTCTGGAAGGCAAGCGCAAGGACAAAGGAGAGTTATAAGACAAAAGGAAAGGCCAAGAAAAGAACAAGAATGACGGACAACCGTACAGATCATACAGTGTCTTGAGATGGTAGAAACAGACAAGAAGGCGATGACAATGCGTACAAGGAGGACGTACTCCTTGCACCCATTATCACCTGCGCTTGTTTTCTCACGCTTGTTTTACCTCGACCTCTAGCACATTAGCTTTTCCATACCATATCGTTTTTCCCGCGTATGAAGTCACGTTTGGAAGGTCGACCGCTCCCTATCAGCCCAGCAGGCATCGCAGGCATCAAATGGACTGGCTCTTCCAGTCTGCCTTGACCCTCGGGTCTCACATTACCTGGGCTATCGCCGTTGTCACAGCCCCATACCCCGCCACCAGCTCCCGTCTTGTCCACGTCGCAGGTGAATGCAACTACGACAACTGGCAAGGGTGCTCCTTCCCCTACTATTACCGGCTCTCCCGCTCCCGCTGTTCCTGCCACACCAGCACCATTGACACCTGAACAGCAGCATATTACCGTTGTGGAGGGCATCGTTCCCATGCTACAAAACATCATCGGGACCATCAATCTTGACTGTCGGTTGGACCTTAAGACGATCGCCCTGCATGCGCGCAGCGCAGAGTATAATCCAAAGGTTGGTGTTACAACTTGATTCCGCATATTTGTGTACACCAATGCGCTTTTGCACGTTAGCGTTTCGCGGCTGTCATCATGCGTATTCGCGAACCCAAGACCACCACCCTCATTTTCACATCGGGTAAGATAGTCGTCACGGGTGCGAAGAGCGGAGCTGGCGTTGCACAGATATGCTCGTATTGTACAGAAGCTTTTGCTTCGATGCCAAGTTTGCGGAGTTCAAGATCCAGAATATCGTCGATAGCTGTGTGGTCGTCTATGCAAACGGTTGACCATCTGAGCAGCTCTTCCTCGGCCTCATCTACCGCATGCTCAAACCCAAGGTCGTCCTGTTAATCTTTGTTTCGGGGAAGACGGTTTTGACTAACAGTTTGATACTTGATTCTTTTCGTTTACGTCTCCTGGCGGTCCGTAAGCTTTTGGTTCGATATTGCTGACACAGTTACACAGGCTAGAGAAGAGATTTACACGGCATTCGACACCATCCGCACGGTGCTTTGCGAGTTGAGGAAACCGCGACTTCGCCAACTGGTTTTCTTTCCTTTGCATTTACCTGGGCACAACTTCGGACCGCACAAAGTGCCATACCACTTGTTGGCGACGACGCTAACCTGCGTCACTGCTGCATGCGTATGATTGATTATTGCAGTGTTCAGAGCATGCCATCTGTCAATATAAAGCTTGGCGAGTATCCTCACTGTGATAGCTCGGTGCCCAATTACGGGAGTTGGATTCAGAATATGATATTTGGTTCTCTTCTGAATGAGTGGAAACGTTAGCTATGTGAATACATGAAGAGTGATGACGACAATGTTAAAATATTCCGATTTTTTTGTTATAAGACAACCATCTTCCCGGCCGAAAACCCAACGGCGTGACATGTGTGATACGGTACACTTGTCAGTCCCCGATGGGATAGTCCGAGACTACTACGAACTTGCAATGCAACAATACAGCCATGGTCCATGCAAAGAGAAACGAGAAAGCCCGTTAAAGCAAGCCGCTCCGTAGAAACGAAGCGTTGCCACAGCGGTCTACAGAGTGAGATCACCTACAAAGACACAAACAAGTCAGCGATGAGCATGAAATCGACGAGTCAGAAATGATTTATCAGCGAAAAAAAGGCAATACATGTTTTCCGCAGCCAAACGCTCGGAACAGGTCTGATCGATATCATCCTTGGAGAAAGGATACAGGAACGTCTACTCACCAACATCACCGCAGAGTGAAGGGCATTGGGGGCAGAGCTGTAGGTGCCGGCTTCCATCTCAAGCATGCCGGAGAAGGGGACCCATACTCCCAATCCAATTCCTCATCCCCATCACCCTCACTGTCGGTTTCATCGGCATCTTCCACGTACACGCCAACTCCGACACCCTCCTCTGGTTCCACCAATACCTCCCTGCCCCCATGCCGCTCTCGGAGTTGGAGTTTCTTCAATGCTGTAATCAAATCTTCCGCCAGTGTCGCTCTGTTCGGTGGGTCCTCCCGAATTGGTTCCCAGCCCACTGGAGGTGATCCCGGAGGAGAAATCAAGAAATTCTTCTCCAGTGGCGGAGGTCGCAAGAAATTATCATCGGATGGCGGCGAGCGAGTCATTAGTGGACTCCGGTCAGCCCGAAAGACCCGGAGAGTAGTCGAGGAACTAAAAGTGTGATGAGCGGATGGACACGAACAAGGCAACGCCTTGCTCACCCATGGCTGGGTTTGATAGTTAATGGATCGCAGTTTCGTTTGGCTTGCTCTGCCGAGTCTTCGCTATGGTAAACCACGATTATACGTGAAAAGCACGACAGTGGTGCCCATTGATTGATCTCGCCGTACAGAGAAAAGAAGTCGCGGAGTGCTTCTAGAATTATGGGTTGGAAAAAGTCTTGGGGTACCCGGGTGATCAGAAGGGTGTTTGTTGCTTCCGGTCCATTCGTCGGCACATGTGAGGGTGCATTAACTGAGATGATGGATATCGAGGGCATGGCAGTAAGCTTGTATACTGTCTTGCGCTGGATGGTCGCTGTGGGTGTTGTTGTCCTTATTACCTGTGATCTCGCCTTATATCCTTTTTGCTTACGTAATGGACCCTCCCTATGGCACCGCCCAATCTTGTACGAGACGCTGCGGCAGCGCACGACCCCCTCGGCTGTGTCGCCTATTGTACTTTCCGGTGGTCCCTGTGTTCTCGTTCGCAGTGAGAGAGGTGCGGTGTTGGGATGCGGTTACACCTTCTTTCTGGAATGTTTTCAGAGACCTAGACGTGTATCTCGTCACTGCGTTGCTGTGTTTCATTCTAACTGGCATCGCGATCTTCAATACAAGAGTGAATTATTGATACCCTGATCATGGGCTGAACTTGAATCATGGTATCAAAAACTGTGAAATTTAAACTCTACAGGCATCGAACAACATCATCCCTAAAGCTGAGCTCTGTAAGAGGCTCATCAATCTGACTCAACCCGCATCCTCTTCTGCACAGTATCCTGTTTTGCCTTAAGGGCCTGCGTGCGTTCCTCCTTGGAGGCATCGTAGGCAACGGTTACCTGATTAAATCTGTCGACCAATGATTAACATCGGGCTGTGCGACAAAGGTTATGGCACTTACGGATTATCCGGAGACTTCTGGAATTGCTTGTGCAGGATGTCCTGTGGGCTCGATGCCGTCAGTGGGCTTTGATCCGACTAGAAAGCGGCGTAAACGTGTAACTGACAAGGTATTGTTGTAACCGCAAGCCAGGATGCTAGCAAATCACGGTCAACGTTGTGCCACGAGGCGGAGGCAGGTACTTACTTCAACTTTGAGATTTGGAAGTTCATTTTCTTTGTAAGCCTCGAAAGCGGCCTGTACCTTACTGAGCATTTCGGATGATGTATAAGCTAGAACTAAACGAACCTTGAACCTCCGCTACGGTAAGGCAAATGTGAGCAGGTGTGTGACGGATCTGAGTTGACAACGACGAACCTCTGGATGCCGTTCTATGCCAGCAGCCTGCTGGCCAACACTCGCCTTGTCCATCTTCGCGGTGACGACTTCGAGAAGATCAAGTGCATTGTCGATTCCAGTCGCCGCATAGCTTTCCACTTGGGGAGCACCATTCAACTTCTCTGGTTCCTTCCCAAGGCCCCCACCCGCAGCAATTGCGCCAGGCCCCGCAGGCGTGGCAGCCTTGGCAGCCTTCTTTGCTCCGGCTTTGGGCGAATTCTTAACCTTTGGTGGAGCAGCTGTCTCCTCCTCTGCAAGTAAACGTGCCCTCTCGGCCTTGCGCCCCAAGTCCTCGCGGCGCTTCGCCTCTCGCTCCTCCTTTGTCTTGTTTGCCTTAGCACCTTCAGCCCACTTCTCGGCCTCCTTTCGTTCCTGAGCTCAGATACAGGATTAACCGTTAACCGGCTGTAGTGGTAATGAGATCCGAGTACCTTGTCAGCCGTAGCCGCCACCTGTTTTTTGGCTTCGTTCTCTGCCTTTTTAGCACGGCCGCTCTCTTTCTTTGCGCTACCGCCTTTGGGAGGCATGGTTTACTATGGCTTCAGAAGTCAAGCTGTGACCGAACGTGTGTTGCCACTGGCAGTGGCCGTGCGTTGAGTGATGAGTAGAGGCTGTGCAATGACTCAGATCTAATCTAATCGGGCAACTGGGTCACACCGCCGCACAGCTTCCGATCATACATAAGGTTCCACTGTTGTGTTTGTTGCCAGAGTTTCCTTTCAATATCTACTCTCACCTTTCGAGAGAACCTTTCCATTTTTTCTTCACGTTTCTGGGTAGTCCTTCGATCGACGCCACACTATAATGGGTGACACAGCAGTGAACAAGTGGGCTGCTGGTGCGAGTTGTGAGTACGATAAGATGATTCTCGAAATACCCTCTTGATATATTTCTTGGATTAGACGGTCCAGTATTATCTCAGACCGATCTCTACCTACTCAATACCGAACTCCAATTACACCCTATCCTCCAAGGCACGGATCACAGTTTCCATCTCATATTCAATCTCGTTACTGGTACGATGAAGCCTGTCGGTGCAACTGGCTGTAAACCTCATGTCTTGATCGTTCTATCAGGTTCGACTGGAGGATTCAACAACGAGGCTCGAGATCGAGATATCCCCTTCACTGCCAAAGATGAACCCGCCACACTGCCGCGTGTCACGGACCTCATCATTATCACCGAACTCAGCCCATGGTGCACGATCGTTCACAATGATCGAGGCGTCACCACAGGCGATGTCTGCGGTACGATATGGAAAGAGTACATCTCTCGAGCACTTCCTTGGCCCATAACAGATCAACTGACGAATTGATAACGCGGAACCAGGTACACTGAGAATTTCATCACGGAAGCAGAGTTCTCCTGCCTTCCAGCGCGATTGCAAGAACAGGTCAAGCGAGTAGCTCAGAACAACAACCAGGCAGGCGGAGGGTGGCCCGGTGCGATGTACTATAATACCCCGCAACCCAACCGCTACAAGCGAGTTGGTAAGTGCTGTCTGCGATCCGAGTTCTATGCACCTGTTTATGTGCTGGCTTCGCAGACTGGCTTAGGGACAAGATCTATTTCGAAGGGCTGTCGAAGAAGGATCACTACACCGGCTCTCGTCTTGGGTTCAAAGCACCCAACATTTTCGTGATGAATCTAGCCTCGTGATCAATATTCGGAGTCTTCCTGTGCATGTACCTTAATCTCTTGGTTCATATATCACTCGCTGTGCAATCATCGCAATTACTTCAGCCCCCATTGGGTGGCCCATTTTCTGCGTCGCTGATACCTGAGTTTAAATCGGTACTCGTCCTTGGTCTCGGTTCGGGACTCCCGAGGATCCATGGCATGCGCTTATTGTAATTCATAGTCGCGAGGCTTCACTCGTTTATCTCTATGACACATGGTGCTTCCTTGTGGTCGCATGGGCTAATAGCAAATCATCCTGAAGGTCTAGGGGATTGACCCATCCCACAGCATATCTAGAGTGAGTGGGGTGTGTGTAGCTATTGCCAACGTCGCTCACTACACGATAGTTGACAATGTCTACAGGCAGCTCAGCGCCCGGGGTAAGAAAGACGTCCAGCGCATGCAGCGACCCATGGGACGACATTGCTATCTGTAACGATGTCTCACCCGCGTCGTTCTGGCAATTAACGTCGCACCCATGCTCGACCAAAATCTGAACGATGCACTCGACAGACGTGTCATCAAAACCATAGATATGTCTAGAGACGAGATGAAGCGCGTTGCACCCGTGCGCGTCCTGGGTGCTCGCAGATGCACCATGGACAAGGAGAAACTCTAGCATGTCGGGAGACTTCTCAACGTCAATGCGAGCACATGGAAAACCTGGTGCGGTATAGGTATAGGGGATAGCGTCCAAGGTTAATCGGAAACCAGACTGAATTGTCGACGTCGGCGAGCATGACTGGTAAGCCTGAACCACTGAACAAAGTCGCATGAGACGGACTGGATGGCGAGATGCAATGGTGAAAGATCCCTGTCATCGGGTGCTGTAGGATCGCATCCGGCGGCGTACAGAATACGAACAATCTGGAGCCGATCGTCGAGAGGTATTCCCCGGGTATCTAGGACGAGGTGCGAGCAATGCGGACGCCAGCAGGTTCACATGGGGCACCCAAGTCATATAAAAGAACGGTATGGATAGCATCTCCTTGGAAGATCACCCATTTCCCAACAAAAGCTCGACCAGTCTTTCTTGGTGTCCCGGCATCTCGTTCCGTGTAGCTGCTATCAACGGTGGTATTTTGTCTATAATGGAACCTTTGTAGACGGGACCCTCAAGATTGAGATCAAGGCCCTTATCGAGCGGAAGTCGGACACGAGGAATGTCACTATGAAGTGCGGCGTAAACGAGCGGGTTGTCTTCCTGTGTGGCTCGAATAGGGTGGCGATCGAGATAATGGCAGGACATTGATAGATGCCCAAAGCGAATGATAATATAGGGCGCTAGACACGTCACTGTTTCTGTCCACTTGTAAAAGTATTCAAGACGTGCGTGGATCTGTCGGTGTGTGGAGATGTGATCCTGAAGGGTTAATAGGTGTCCTACAAGGTATTCATTGTGCGCCGAATGACAGTCCGCGAGGTGTGAAGCATAATTAACCGCGTAGATGGGCAGGCTAAATAAACCGCACATTATCCATCGTGGGTGTCGGTTTGTCACCAAAGAGTACTAGGGAGAAGATTGAGATCGTAGCAAGCTCGAACGATGCACTTGGCAGATGCACAGAAAATATACTGTGCGCCATGGTATCCGAAGTAAAGTATTCCTGCCAAGACATGTTACTCTGAATAGTTTCCAGCGCACCAAGACATACCTGGACGCTGTAATGCGACAGGGTTATGGTTCCATATTTATCAGATGCCACAAGACTGCCAATAATATCCAAGATGACACTTTCGTGCATCGAAGAGCGGGCAGAATCCCAATCCGGCTTATCATCGCGGATCGCCAACGCCTCTGCGAGTTCACACAGGTTCAGCGGCCGCAGCGCTGTGACAAGCCAAGTCAGCGCCCGGCGTGCGATATGGGACCCGAACGGTTTCTTGTCGATCGCGCGTAACATTTTGTCGTAAGTCTCGTATGGTGTTTCAGGGAGTGTCTAGCACTTCGCGGACATCCCCGAGGGTGCAACAACTGTCGAGCCGGTCGAATTAGCATTGTACCCATCGAAACCTATAGAAAATTGATGTGTTTAGTCAGATTACTCAGTGATAATGGTGCGTACATTCCGCCAGCTCTCTTCATTAACATGGCTTGGATCTTGAGCCTTGATCAAGGCTCCAGCTCCGTCTTGACGTGGATGTACATGTCAAATCGCATTACACCAACTCAATTGTTCGGGGAGATGGAAGGCAGGCCTACAAAAGCCTGCGCGATAACATGCAACGATCGATTCGTCACGAACATACAGCAGTATCCGTGGGATGGATTTATCAGCTCATCGAGTAGGTTCGACAGATTGTTGCACTCGTTAAGTGCATCGACCACGATGATCGGCCGTTCGTGTAGTTCTGCTGCCCGCCGCAGGATGTCTGACAATGTGCTCAAGTTCTTTGGCGGTCCGGCAGCTTGCTGTTTGCGTGTCATTAAGTCGGAAAAGGATAATAACCAATCGCGCTTTGATTTAAACGACAGTTGTTTGGCCAAAGAACGGAAGGCCTCTGCAGAAGTCATACAACGGGGGTTCCGAAAGTCGCAGTTAAAGTATGCGAATGTCTCGCCGTCTGCTAGTCCACTGAAAAGGTCATCGATAACCAAGGATTTGTAACAAATAAATGAACGGGAAAGTTCAGAACAGCGTAGAGAACCACGTACGCTAGGACAGACTTCCCTGCACCAGCTAAATGGAAACCAGGCACCGAACGAGAGGGAATAAATGAATCTCGCACTTCGTAAGTTTCCAATCAGACGATTATTTACCCTTTCAATGAAGTCGGAAGAACTTTTTCGAAGATTTGCGCCAGTCGATATAGAGTTGTTCTTTGAATAACCATTCTCCTGCTGTCTTCTGCCTCTGTCTGGAAGTGTCCTCATCTTTGTCTGTACAGTCGAACCCGTCCGGCCACTTTAGTAGTTCACGCAGACGAGCCAGCCCCAGGGAGGGGCGGCGGAGACAAAGATAAGAATGTGACGACGGTGCTGGTAGTTGCACGTGACGAAAGAAGAGGTGTTGGGTTTTGTTTTGGTAGTACGCCTCCCGGGCCGCCCAAGCCGGTCTTCTCCCTTGTTCTGCAGTACACGTCGGTTATACTCACGGAGACGGTAGCATCGCCTCAATTGGGAATAAGGTGAACAGAATAGTAGACTTGGGGATGCATTACATAGAATGCGCTGCTTGTGGTGCTTGGTTGACGGATAGTGAGCTCGAGGTAATGCTAGCCATTAATGGCTGACCTATGGCCGATCGACGTGCTGATTATCATGCGTTCCGACGTTTACACGAATCGATTCCGTCGATGGGACGATCTGCGCTCGATGTGGGAGTGCATATATGTTGCTTCCATTTGCGACAACCGTTACAGTTGATCTCTCATTCCGTCGTACTTCATGTCATCGCAAATATGTCCAGGGATCCGGTTTCATTCTAACGCTCATCCTCCCTTTACATACGAAATACCATAAACCCTATTCGGACCGAAAGTGAAAGAAAACATTTGGAAAGCCGACATGGCAAACTTAGACAGCTCCCATCTTTCAACAGTTTACAAGTTAAGGTTGATGGGAGAGCAACCGAGGTTGATCAACCCGTTCTACGTTACGATGGAGAATCATTAGCAACATGCGCCTTCACTCGTGGGCTCAGAAGAAGAAAAGGTCAACTTACAAAGTTATTGCCAGTGCAACAGACAGGCTGCTGGGTGCACGAAGCACCAGTTCCCGTACCGATGGCCGTGATCGGGGAGCAGCCGAGCCCGAGGAGACCGTCGATGCTGGGAAGGGCGATCCCGAGCAATGAGCTGAAGTAGTTGAGAGTGGTGGGAGTCGACTGTGGGTCAGACCGTGGTTAGCGCAAAGGGCGAGAGCATGAAGAACGAAGAAATCTCACAGTTTGAGTCATGGCGCAGCATTGCATTGAGCCGGTGTTGCATTGGGAGACGCCATCGGTACGAGCTTCAAGCTCGCTGGGTGCGGCAGCGACGACAGCAACGAGGGCGGCGACGGGAAGAAGGGTAGAAAGGCGGAAGTACATCTTTTCGATGGTAGAGTGACTGGGTTGGATTGTTCGAGAGGTGATAGGATGCTTTTTGCTGATGGTGAGCTGTTCTGTGACTCGACCTTTTATACAGAGAGGACCTTTTCCCCCCCACCCTTTGCACGCTCCTGCACACAGCCCATTTGCCCAGCACACATCCCAGTGCGAAGAGGTCGGGTGTACCTACCTGCTATTCCGTCACAGCAGGGCCACAAGGGGGAAAAAATCATATATTTCTTGAACTGTCGAGACTTACGAGTGTTGTGGCTGGCTGGGCATGCCATATGACCACCGTTCGTTGATTCTCGGACCGGTTAAAATGCAATGAGCACGGCGAGGAGGATTTGGCCACATTATTTTCGCAGGGGCTCAGGGAAAATGGGGTGAAACGGTCGTCCATCATGTAAAACCAGCGACATATCGGTGCCTGGGTGAGACTGATCAGATGCAACGTACAGAAACGGCCGATGAACATGGTGAGGCCCGCCATCATTGAATTCAATAACATAGCCGTGGACCATAAACGTGCCGATTCACCAAACCGGCCCCCCCCTCAGGACCTTAATCACGTTCATTTGGGTTATGTTTGCGCGCCGGGATTTGAAGGGGACAAGAGCGCTGAGCCTGAGGCCATTGTGTGCAGACGTAGTGCTCACTGCCACCGAAAGGACGTTCGTCAATGAGATGACCGTGACAGAGCGTGACAAATGTAACATTTTGACCGTCCTCAATTTCCGTGTTAGTCTGCTGTGTTCAACGAGATTTTTTTTTCATTATGCTACAGGAGAAGTTCCGAAAAATGATACGCGACTCCGGTATCCACCAACCCGAGATTGGCGCAGTGGCCAAGCGTTCTCGAAGAGCTCGAATTTAAGTAAATGGAGAACCTTGGCCAACGTGCAAAGAAGTGCGTAAGATTTTATTAGATGTGGCCAGATAAGATGTACATGTACTATAATCTAGCTAGGTAGCATGTTCAAGTTGTTACACGCATAGTATCAGGGATTCGCTTACTTAACCGAGCCATCCACCATCATTAATTCTGACTAAACCTGGCTACAGTATTGGTGGTGGTGAACTATCACCCAGTTGTCATATCATATACCATTCACAGTAAATGTTTATCTGGACGCTACGACGTTCACGGTCAAGGGACCAGTGTGACAGTGCAGCCTCATTGACTGCCGGTGGTCTTGTAGCGGAAATGACTCTCCAAGGCACTGTGCCTCGGTTAAAGGCAAGGTACTAATATGCGTATTATAATATTATCTGCGCTGCAAAACCGAAATAAGTTTGTGTCGAGTCGTCGTGATCTCTTTCCACACGTTCATCGAGGAAAAAAGCTGCCAGCAGAGACCCGATGTCCCCTCAGCTGGGGGGTAGCGTGGATGAGGGCAGTGGATGGGTGATGCCATTATACCGAGCACGCTGCTTGTAATCCTGCGGGACTCCAGATAATGCCTGCTAATGTCCACCATAATTCAAGTGGCGTGGTGATCGTCGTCACGCGGCGTTGCGGGGTCTAAAATTGTTTCCGTTGATTGACCGATCTGCGCTCGACGCCGAGGCGTATGTCACTTCCTTTTGCGATCGCCCTGGATTTGCGCAGTGCGGGTGATGATGATCCGCTCCGAGTCGTACTTCACGTTATAGCGGTTTGATCACCGAGAGATGATGTTCTGAGTCGATTATCTCTGAATGAGGCTCCTTTTTCTTCCAGCTGCATTCTAATACCGACAGGAGACATTCATTCATTCAATCGCAATCCATTTACATACAATTTACATACGAAACACCATAAACACTATTCAAATCAAAAGAGAGAGAAAACATTTGGAGACCCGACGTGGCGAACTTGGACACGGTTTACAAGTTAAGGTTGATGGGAGAGCAACCGAGGTTGATCAACCCGTTCTACGTTACGGTAGAGAATCATCAGTAACGTTCACCTTCGCTCGTGGGCTCAGAAGAAAAGAAGGTCAACTTACAAAGTTATTGTTAGTGCAACAGACAGGCTGCTGGGTGCACGAAGCACCAGTTCCCGTACCGATGACCGTGATCGGGGAGCAGCCGAACCCGAGGAGACCGTCGATGCTGGGAAGGGCAATCCCGAGCAGTCCGCTGAAGTAGTTGAGCGTGGTGGAAGTCGACTGTGGGTCAGACCGTGGTTAGCGCAAAGGGCGAAAGCGTGAAGAGCGGGGAAATCTGACAGTTTGGGTCGTGGCGCAGCATTGCATTGAACCGGTTTTGCATTGAGAGACGCCGCCGGTACGAGCTTCGAGCTCGCTGGGTGCGGCAGCGACGACAGAAACAAGGGCGGCGACGGGGAGAAGGGTAGAAGAGCGGAAGAACATCTTTCTGATAATGAATTAGATTCGAGAGACGATAGGATGCTTTTTGGCGATGGTGAGCTGTTCTATGACCTCACTTTTTATACAGAGAGGAGGATCTCTTTCCTACTCTGTACACCTTTTTCACAGCACGAGTTCCAGTGCGAAGAGGTGGGCGTACCTACCTGCTATCCCGTCACAGCAAGGCCCGGGCAACAAGGAGAAAAAAATTATTGAAATTATTACTGGCTGGGCATGTCATATGATCACCGTTCATCGGTGCCTGGACCAATGAAAACGCAATGACCACGGCGAGGAGGATTTGGCCTCATTGTTTCCGCAGGGGCTCAGGGGAACATGGAGTGGAACGATCGTCCATCATGTAAAACTAGTGACATATCAGTGCCTGGGTGGGACAATTATCAGAACGCAACGTACATGGATATCACCACGACTTGCTGTAAAGACGGCACATAAACATGGTGTGTCTTGCCATCACTGGCTCTCTGAATTCAATAACAGCTGTGGACCATGAAAGCGCCGATTGATCGATTCTATGGCGGTGCGGAACTTCATAACGAAAGGCTGAGACGAACCCGACCTTGCCAGTTTGGGGTTAGCGTGCCGGAATTTGACGAGGGTGTACGTCACATGTACCTCAATACGTTGTTCGTTACTTTGATACAACACAGATCAACAAACAGACTCATTTTACGCCTCGATAGTTTCTGGATGTCGAACACCCGCCTGTTGCATCCAATCCGAGACATGGCTAGCGCGGAAACGCGCCAAAACTGGATTTCAGCGCTTTCGATCTGGAAGGCTACGATGTTCCCGTTCAAGGAACCAGTGTGACAACCCAACCCCCTCGATTGCTGGTGGTCCAACAACTACGACGATTCAGGGTTTTCCACTCCTTTATCGAGCAGCAAATAGCGTGAGGGTAAGCCCATCGATAGTCATGCCCGACCTCCCTTCAGTGGGAGTACTGCGAATGATTGGCGATGCGTTACACGGAGCGCGCTTCTTGTGATCCCGCGGGATCCTCGAGGCAATATTACTGTAAGTTGCTTGTCGTCACGCGGGAGTATACATCACTTCCTTTTGTGATCGTCTTGGATTTGCGCAGCTCAAATGGTCATACCATCGAGCTGGTCACCGAGAGATGTTCTGAGCTGATTATCTTTCAGCCGCATTCTAACACCGAGAGGACATTCATTCATTCGATCACAATAACTTACATACGATCTACATACGAAACACCATAAACCCTATTGGGACCAAAGCAAAAGATCCCGTTTAGAGAGCCGACTTGGACACGGTTTACAAGTTAATGTTGATGGGAGAGCAACCGAGGTTGATCAACCCGTTCTACGTTACGGTAGAGAATCATCAGTTACGTTTACCTTCACCCGTGGGCTCAGATGAAAAAATATCAACTTACAAAGTTGTTGTTAGTGCAACAGACGGGCTGCTGGGTGCACGAAGCACCAGTTCCCGTACCGAGGACCGTGAGCGGAGAGCAGCCAAACCCGAGGAGACCGGTGACGTCAGGGAGGGCAATCCCGAGCAGTCCGCTGAAGTAGTTGAGCGTGGTGGAAGTTGACTGTGGGTCAGACCGTGGTTAGCGCAAAGGGCGAGAGCGTGAAAAACGGGGAAATCTGACAGTTTGGGTTGTTGCGCAACATTGCATTGAACCAGTGTTGCATTGGGAGACGCCGTCGGTACGAGCTTCGAGCTCGCTGGGTGCAGCAGCGACCACAGCAACGAGGGCGGCGATAGGAAGAAGGGTAGAAAAGCGGAAGTACATCGTTTCAATGGTAGATTGATTGAGTTGGATTGTTCGAGAGGCGATTTGATGCTTTTTGCTGATGGTGAGCTGTTCTATGACTTGACTCTTTATACAGAGAGGGGCCACTTCCTCCACCCTCTGCACGCTCATGCGCACAGCCCATTCGCCCAGCGCACATGCCGGTGCGAGGAGGTCGGGCGTACCTATCTGTTATTCCGTCACAGTGAGGCAACAAGGAGAAAGGGGTATCATATGTTTGTTGACATGTCGAGACTTACGAACGTTGTTGCTGGCTGGACATGATCACCGTCCTGGACTGATGAGAATGCAATGAGCGCGGCGAGGAGAACTTGGTTTCATTATTTTCGCAGGGCTCGGGCTCGTGGAAAACATAGAATGCAACGGTCGACCGTCATCATGTAAAACTAGTGACGTATCGGTACCTGGGTGAGAGAATGCAACGTACATGAATATCACCACGACTTGCTGTGAGACGGCACATGAACATGGTGCGTCTTGCCATGACTAGCAGCTCACTGAAATCAATGACATAGCCGTGGACCATAAACGTGCAGATTGATCGATCTTAAGGCGGCGCACACCTTCATAACCCACTGAGGTAAAACTGATCCCTCGAGAACCTTAATCACTTTAAGGTACGTTGGCGCACTGCGATTTGACAGGGCCAAGAGCCTTGGGACCGAGGCCGCGGCTAATACGACGGTCAGGAACTTGAAGGGGTACAGCGATCGTGACTTCGACACAACACAGGTCAACAAAGGAGGTGAACCCTCGACCAGGGATTGCGGCCTTTTTACCTTGCCGATTTTTTTTTAACATAAAAAAAGGGGGAAAAAGTCACGCTGGATGCGGCACCAGCCTGAGGTTGAAACATCGGTCGTAACAAACATTTTGCACCTCGCCGATACCTTCTGGATGTCGAATACCCGCCCGTTGCATTCAATCCGAGACAAGCCAGCCAGTGCGGGAACACGCCAAAACTGGATTTCGGCGCTTTCGATCTGGAGGGCTACGACGTTCCTGTTTAACTTGGAACCAATGTGATGGCCCAACCCCCTCGATTGCTGGTGGTGTAACAACTGCGACGATTGAGGTCTTTCCACTCGTTTATCGTGGAGCAAATCTTCCAGCAGCGCGAAGTTACTAAATTTCATCGATGGCCATGCCCGACGTCCCTTCAGTGGGAGTACTGTGAATGAGCGCAGTAGGTTGGTGATGCGTTACACGGAACGCGTTGCTTGTGATCCTGCAAGACACTACGGTTTAATTGGTATGCTGATCGTCCTCACGCGGGAGTATACATCACTTCCTTTTGTGATCGCCCTGGATTTTCGCAGCACAGGATGATCATACCATTGCAGTTTGATCACCGAGAAAAGATGTTATGAGCTGATTATCTCTCAGCCGCGTTCTAACATCGAGACTACATTTATTCATTCGATCACAATGCGTTTACACATGATCTACACACGAAATACCACAAACCCTATTAGGACCGAAAGAGAAAGAAAATGTTTGGAGAGCCGACAAGGCGAAGTTGGACAGTTCCCATCTTTCCATGGTTTACAAGTTAAGGTTGATGGGAGAGCAACCGAGGTTGATCAACCCGTTCTACATCACGATGGAGAATGATCAGCAACGTTCGCCTTCACTCGTGGGCTCAGAAGAAATAAGGTCAACTTACAAAGTTATTGCCAGTGCAACAGACAGGTTGCTGGGTGCACGAAGCACCAGTTCCCGTACCGATGGCCGTGATCGGGGAGCAGCTGAGCCCGAGAAGACCGTCGATGCTAGGAAGGGCAATCCCGAGCAGGGAGCTGAAGTAGTTGAGAGTGGTGGGAGTCGACTGTGGGTCAGACCGTGGTTAGCGCAAAGGGCGAGAGCGTGAAGAACGAAGAAATCTCACAGTTTGAGTCATGGCGCAGCATTGCATTGAGCCGGTGTTGCATTGGGAGACGCCGTCGGTACGAGCTTCGAGCTCTCTGGGTGCGGCAACGACCACAGCAACGAGGGCGGCGACGGGAAGAAGGGGAGAGAGGGGGAAGTACATCTTTTTGGTGGTAGAGTGACTGAGTTGGATTGTTCGAGAGGCGATGGGCTGCTTTTTGTTGATGGTGAGCTAGTCTGTGACACGACTTTTTATACACAGAGGAGTGCCTCTTCCCCCCACCCTCTGCATGCTCCTGCACACAGCCCATCTGCCCAGCGCACATGCCGGTGCGAAGAGGTCGGGGTACCTACCTGCTATTCCGTCACAGCAAGGCAACAAGGAGAAAAAAAATCATATTTCTCAACTTACGAATGTTGTTACTGGCTGGGCATGCCACATGACCATCGTTCATTGGTACTGGACCAATTGAAGACACAATGAGCACGGCGAGGAGGATTTGGCCACATTATTTCCGCAGGGGCCCAGGGAAAGGATGGAGTGAAACGGTCGTCCATCATGTAAAACTAGCGACATATCAGTGCCTGGGTGAGACAATCATCAGAATGCAACGTACACGAATATCACCATGACATGCTGTGAGACGGCACATGAACATGGTGTGTCTTTCCATCACTGGCAACTCACTGAATTCAATAACATAGCCGCCGTGGACCATAAACCGTGCCGATTGATCGATCCTAAGGCGGCCCGCAACGTCATAACCGACTGAGGCAAAACTGCCCCTTAACCACTTTAGGGTGTTGGCGCGCCGGGAATTGACGGGGCCAGGAGTATTGGGCCTGAGGCCGTTGGGCGGCCAGCATTCAGGAAGGGCCCGAAGGAGTATACACCTCAGTCACTGATATGGTGCCAATCATGACTTTGATACAACACAGGTCAACAAAGGAGGTCGACGCGGCACTAGGTTGAGTGCCAGACTCGGAATTAATGTCACTGAAGCCAGGTCATAACAACATTCACACTTCGGTGCTTGCTGGATGTCGATTACTCCTCCGTTGGATCCAATCCAATGTCTAGCGGGGAATGCACCAAAACTGGTTTTCGGCGTTTTCGGTCAGGAAGACTACGACGTTCGAGTTCAAGCCCCCAGTGTGATGGCAGCTCGATTGCTCGTGGTCGAACAGACGCAACGGCTTTCCACTCGTTTATCGAGGAGCAAGGCTTCTAGAAGCGCAAAGCTCATTCATCGATGGTCATGTCCGACGTCCCTTCATTGGAAGTACTGCCAGCGTGAACAAGGACAGTACATGGTTCGGCGATGCGTTACACGGAGCACGCTGCTTGTGAAAGATACGAGTCGAAGCAATGCCTGCCAATATTCGCCACAGTTCAATCGGCGTGCTGATTGTCCTCACGCGGGAGTATGCATCATTTCCTTTTGTAACCGCCCTGAATATGTGCAGCGCAGGATGATCATACCATTGCGTTGATCACCGAGAGAAGATGTTCTGAGTTGATTATCTTTCGGCCGCATTCTAACACCGAGAGGACATTCATTCATTCATCCACAATCCCCTTACATGCGATCTACATGCGAAATACCATAAACCCTATCGGGACCAAAAGAGAAAGAACCCATTGGAGAGCCGACGCGGCGAACTTGGACACGAATTACAAGTTAAGGTTGATAGGAGAGCAACCGAGGTTGATCAACCCGTTCTATGTTACGGTAGAGAATGATCAGCAACGTTCGCCTCACTCGTGGGGTCAGAAGAAAAAAATGTCGACTTACAAAGTTATTGTTAGTGCAACAGACGGGCTGCTGGGTGCACGAAGCACCAGTTCCCGTACCGATGGCCGTGATCGGGGAGCAGCCGAGCCCGAGGAGACCGTCGATGCTGGGAAGGGCAATCCCGAGCAGTCCGCTGAAGTAGTTGAGCGTGGTGGAAGTCGACTGTGGGTCAGACCGTGGTTAGCGCAAAGGGCGAAAGTGTGAAAAGCAGGGAAATCTGACAGTTTGGGTCGTGGCGCAGCATTGCATTGAACCGGTGTTGCATTGAGAGACGCCGTCGGTACGAGCTTCGAGCTCGCTGGGTGCGGCAGCAACGACAGCAGCGAGGGCGGCGACGGGGAGAAGGGTAGAGAGGCGGAAGTACATATTTTTGATGATAGAGTATCTGAGTTGGATTGTTCGAGAGGCGATGGGATGCTTTTTACTGATGGTGAGCTGTTCTGTGACTCGACTTTTTATACAGAGGAGGGCCTCTTCCCCCCCACCCTTTGCACGCTCCTGCACACAGCCCATCTGCCCAGCGCACATGCCGGTGCGAAGAGGTCGGGGGTACCTACCTGCTATTCCGTCACAACAAGGCAACAAGGACAAAAAAAAATCATATATTTCTGAACTGTCGAGACTTACGAGTGTTGTGGCTGGCTGGGCATGCCATATGACCACCGTTCATTGGTGCTCGGACCGATGAAAACGCAATGAGCACGGCGAGGAGGATCCGGCCTCATTATTTCCGCAGGGGCTCAGGGAAAACATGGAATGAAACGGTCGTCCATCATGTAAAACTAGCGACATATCGGTGCCTGGGTGAGACTGGTCAGAATGCAACGTACATGGAGCTCACCATGACTTGCTGTGAGACGGAACATGAGTCTTGCCATCACTGGCGCTGAATTCAACAACATGACCTCCATGGACCATAAACGGCCAGTGCCAATCGATCGATCCCAAGGTGGCCCGCAACGTCATAACCTACTGAGACGAAACTGCCCCCCTCGAGAACCTTAACCACTTTGGGGTGTGTTGGCGCGCCGGGATTTGACGGGGCCAAGAGTATTGGGCCTAAGGCAGTTGGCCGGAAGGGGATATACCTTAGTAAATGTGACTCAGTGCCAATCGTGACTTTGATACGACACAGGCCGACATTGAAGGAGGTGGAGGCACCAGGTTAAAATGTCGTTGAAGCCGGGTCATAAAAAAACATTTTACAGTGCCTCGGGAGCTTGCTCAGGAGTCGGTCTTTCTGGATGTCAATTACTCGCGCTGGGCATTTGCCACAGCCAATTCGAGACATCGCCAGCGTGGGAACGTGCCAAAACTGGATTTCGGCGCTTTCGGTCCGGAAGACTATGTGACAGCTCGACCGCTGGTGGTCTAACAGCCGCAACGGCTTTCCACTCGTTTATCGAGGAGCAAGGCTTCCAGCAGCGCAAAGCTCATTTCATCAATGGTCATGCCCAACGTCCCTTTAGTGGGGGTACTGCGAATGAGGGCAGTAGATCGGCGGTGTGTCACACGGAGCGCCCTACTTGTGATCCTGCGGGAGGCAAGGTTTGCCGATGCTGCGCCACAGTTCAATTGGTGTGCTGCTTGTTGTCACGCAGGAGGATACATCATTTTTCCTTTTGTGGTCCGAGTGGCCCTGGATTTGCGCGACTCAATATGATCGTACCATTGCAGTTTGATCACGGGGAGAAGATCTTCTGAGCTGATTATCTCTCAATGAGGCCCTTATTCTTTCAGCCACATTCAAACATCGACAGGACATTTATTTATTGGATCACAATCCCTTTACATAGGACCTACATTCGAAATACCATAAACCGTATTCGGACCAAAAGAGAAAGAAAACATTTGGAGAGCCGACGTAGTGAGCTTGGACACAGTTTACAAGTTAAGGTTGATGGGAGAGCAACCGAGGTTGATCAATCCGTTCTACGTTACGATGAGGAATCATCAGCAACGTTCGCCTTCACTCGTGGGCTTAGAAGAAAAGGGAGGTCGACTTACAAAGTTATTGCCAGTGCAACACACAGGCTGTTGGGTGCATGAAGCACCAGTTCCCGTACCGACGACCGTGAGCGGGGAGCAGCCGAACCCGAGGAGACCGTCGACGCTGGGAAGGGCGATCCCGAGCAGGGAGCTGAAGTAGTTGAGCGTGGTGGAAGTCGACTGTGGGTCAGACCATGGTTAGCGCAAAGAGCGAGAGCGTGAAGAGTGGGAAGATCTCACAGTTTGGGTCGTGGCGCAGCATTGCATTGAGCCGGTGTTGCATTGGGAGACGCCGTCGGTACGAGCTTCAAGCTCGCTGGGTGCAGCAGCGACCACAGCAACGAGGGCGGCGACGGGAAGAAGGGTAGAGAGGCGGAAGTACATCTTTTTGGTGGTAGAGTGACTGAGTTGGATTGTTCGAGAGGCGATGGGATACTTTTTGCTGATGGTGAGCTATTCTGTGACTCGACTCTTTATACAGGGGGGCCTCTTCCGCGTCTTCCCCCACCCTCTGCACGCTCCCGCACACAGCCCATTTACCCAGCGCACATGCCTGTGCGAAGAGGTCGGGCGTACCTATCTGCTATTCCGTCACAGCAAGGCAACAAGGAGAAAAAGTATCTGTTCCTTGAAATGTCGGGACTTACGAATGTTGTTGCTGGCTGAGCATGCCATACGATCGCCGTTTGTTGGTCACGGTTCTTGGACCAATGAGAATGCAACGAAGAATTTGGCCTCGTTATTTCCGCAGGGGCTCAGGGAAAGAATGGCGTGAAACGATCGTTCATACAAAACTAGTCACATACCAAGTGCCAGTGCCTGGTGAGAAAACGACCAGAATGCAACGTACCTGGGTATCATGACTTGCGGTGAGACGGCTCATGAGCATGGTCCACATCCGGCCACCAGGGCAACTCACGGAATGCAATATAGGCGGGGATCACAGTGGCGTGCGGATTGATCGATCTTAATGCGGCCTACAACTGCATGAACTGATATGCCTTGTGAAAATGGACGACTTTCCTGGCCTGTTCCGTCTTCTGGTTGCAAAATCATGATTGGTTGTGGCGATGTAAAGTCAAACAAACACGTCTCCCTCAGCAGGCACGCCAGTGCGGTCACTGACTTGTGGTCATGGTGGGGGGGGGAATAGCTGAACACAATGCCGCCATGTTGGTGACAGGCATCACCGTGCCACCAAGGACCCTTCCAGAGAAGTCAAGGTCTATATTGCCTTCCCGACGACTAAGAATGACACTTGCGAATTCTTTTGAGGGAGAAAGGAGGTGCCAGACTGAGATCTGAGATTCTGGACGTTCACCGACCGAGAGCGAATCACACATTTCACGCATACTGATAATGACGTGCCCATGACCCTAGATAGTCATGTGGAAACTGAGTACGAGGACTGAACTAGCTTCTTGCCACGTCTTTGAATCTTCCATCCACGACTGGATGAATCACAAACAGATCTTCCTCGCAGGTCGTCTCCGAGTCATGACCATTCTTATCATCCCCCCCACTCCCTTGCCGAACCTTCATTCCATCCCGGCACTCGACGACACCAGTGGGTTCCCGTGCGGTGACATTGAAGTGATCCTGGTCTTGTGCTCGAGAGCGTAGCTTACGTAGTGCATTCACGACCGCATGTTGCCACCTTTGAACAAACTTGGGCCAGAGGCGACACTTTCCTGCGTGTGTCTGATGTTCGATCTTCCGTCTGACATGATCCACCTCCTCTTTCACTCCGCGCAAACGGGCATTGTTGTTGATACGGCGGGCTCCTGCCAGAGAAATCGTGAGATGTGCACCGCTTCACAACCGTAAATCGATACCCACCGATCAAGTACTCCCTAACGAGGCTGCTCATCGGTTTTCCATTCTCGTTGCGAATCAGATATTTATGTCCAAGAAGGGCCGTGTATCCACAATGTCCAGTAGCCATATACTCTCGCGTTACGATCTTGTATGTCCGGCCGTTTTTCTCCCTCTTGATAAACTCTCCGTCCGCAAGGGCGGGAGTTCCTGCACCAGGGCTAATACCAGGGCTTTCCGAGGGAGCGTTAAGGGTCTCCTGCAAGAGCCAAACCCCAAGTACACGCTGACCAGGCGGGCGACGAGAATCCCAAGAGACGCGAAAGCCGGATATGGTCGGGAAGATTCTACGAATCGCCCGTCAAGGGAATTTCAACAACATCACGGAACGACCACTCGCCCGTCTTGTGCTGGATATCTAGATACCCCCGCCTCGAGCACATCCCACAAGGATTCCCCGTCTAGCTCGAGGACAACGACGGGATCATCAAATGGTAAAATCTCTAGGATATTCCCCAGGGTAATCACCCCTACAACAAGAACATTTCAGCTCGTGCAAAGTCGCCATCTGCCAGAAAGTCCCATACCTGCAGAGTACACTGAGTCTCCCCGCAGCGTCCCGGAACAGATGAGGACCCCATCAGAACCGCTGCCATATTTTGTATACAGCGCATCGTCATATGCGTGCCTCAAGGCATCTGCGAACCAATTGCCTGCCGCCGACTGCACGGGAAAGAATATAAGTCATCCTGGCCGACTGAGCGAATCCACGTACTTCGTCTGTGCGCAAGAACAACGATCGCAAATTCAGATCTACTTCGGTGATGCATACAGGTGCTTTAAACGCCTCAGATACCGATGACAGCAGGCCATTAAGAATTTTCTGCAGGTTCTTCGAAGACGGCATATCAGGCCGGATCTCGTGGCGTTTACCTGGATACCAACATTGTCCAGCCACTCGACTTCCCCGGATGAGGGGGAAAATAACAATGAACACTCACCATGGACAGCTTTGATTACTTTCTTCCTAACGCTACCTGGGGGGGTATCCTCTAGCTCTAGTGTAAGCTCGCTCAGTTCTCTGAAGTCTGTTCCGCTCTTGACCACCAGTATGTCACCGTTGTCCCCTTCAGATCCAATGCTCGGAATCGAGATGTCGTATCCTTCCCAAGTAGTCACACCTTTCGATACGAAGTAATGGTGGTCGTGGCCGCCCAGGATGATGTCCACACCGTGTTCGCCGGCGACGGAATGAGTGTTTTGAAGGGAGGGAGACGAAGCTAATAAATCTTTAGCTAGCTGGATGTCCTATTAATAAGGGTGAGCGAATATCCTCGTTTCGGCAAATCATAATGTTACATTTGGGACCCTACGAAGCGTATCAGCGATACCTTCGAATCCATGAATGAGATTCCCCCTACCCAGAGTGAGTCAATGCGATAATAAGGTCACATCGATGCTCCCCGCGCAATCGTCGTGACAATTCACTACCAGTCTCTGCCATGTCCTTGAACCTGAAATTGGGTGGCCATTCTGTTACGGTGCTGATCCATTCTCTGTAGAACAGTGTCAAAAGTATGTAATCCTAGTGCTATGAAACACAGACTCTTCGACGAGGCCGATGATACCGACTCTGACGCCTGACCGTTCTAGCACCTTGAAGAGGTGTAGGTGTTCCGGAACATCGTTGATATTCTCGTCGACGATGTTGCTCAGAAGCCAGGGCTCAATGTTAAATGAGACAGCTTGCGTGCAACTCCGTTAGAGAACCGACTTACAAACGTTGTGTCATCGACCAGCTTTGAAAGATGTGGGTATCCTTTGAGGCGACGTACTCAGCATTTGCGCATCAAACAAACCGAATTGATCCAAACCGAAATCAAAGTCGTGGTTGCCTCAATAACACAATACACCCAATTAGCAGAGTAGTTACACAGGTCCTGCAACAATGTACAAACCCGTCAACGCGACATCCGGTGCAAGCTCGTTCATCACTGGAACCTACGCCAAGCATCAACCCAGAAGGCCGAACACAAAAAATTTCGCCTCACCATGTGGCTCCCACGGGTCACTGTACTCTCGATCGATGGCGAAAACAGGTCTCCAGAGAATAGTGAGATACCATCGCGTTCCCCATCTGATCTCAGGCGCCAGCTGCGTCGAATATCGTCCAAGAGGGCAGCAAACTGGGTGACGTCGATCGTATCACCGTTTGGGGAGATCTTCTGAGGCGTGACACGGTATGCGTCGTTCCAGTGCACAACGGACAGTCGCGACATGGTTGGGATAAGTGCGGGTGGCTTTGAGTGAATGGGGTCCCTCTGCCAACCTATCGATCGATACTGGTAAGAGCCAAGACTGGGAGGATAACATCGCAGCTGGGAATCCCGATTACAGAATGTTCACAGGGGTATTTCCGAGAGAGCGCGGGCTGAGATGATGGCTCACCTTGAACGCCACAACCGGCAACGTACAGTAGCGAGAGTCATAGACCTTGGTAAAGACCCAGTGCTACACAAAGACACGGCGAAGCTTGAGTGAGCAACGAGGATCACAACGAGAAAAGCAACTTACTTGCAAGAGCACCGCATCCCCCGCGAACGAGTCCGACAGGGGCCAGCGCGCCGAGGGAATGATAAATGTTCCGTTGGGGGACGTGCGGGCTCCCGCCGGGGAGCAAATTGCCGTACCCTGACCATCACTCCCCGGGAGATTTCATTCATGAAGCCGCTCACCTAGTCGATACCTTCATCGTTCTCGAGCGTGACGAAGAAGTTGCAACGACAGCTGCCAACACGAAAGTTATTCGACCCTACCCAAGGTACAGTGAACCATGTATTTGTCCTTCTCAGCAGCAAGGCAGCCTTGTTTCAGCGCATACTACCAACCACTCACTAACAATTTGATGCCATTTCATAGTCCTCCCTATACGGTGAATGCGCCGACGTTTCCTTGTTCATCGACTATTTTTTCCCTTATATGCCCAACTTGAGCGAGCGGTGCACCAGTATTGTGCAAAAGGACAAGTTAAGAAGCAAATTGCCACGTCGAACCCATCAGGATGGCGGGAGTCTAGAGTCAGAAATTTCCGATCTCCTCTTGGTTTGGTCCCAGCATTACCCACCCGCGGAGTCCGGATTATATCGTGACTGCGGCACAGGCGCGAGCGGAGAAGGTACCTGCGTTGGCCCATGCGACTGTGTAGCAGGCACTGAGTTCCCGTAAATGGTCTTGTGCTGTACGATATTTGCGCGGGGAAGTTTGACTGGCATAGGAAATTGCTACAGCCGTATACCGGATACCCTGTTCTGCCGCATCCGAATGTTGGTGTAAATTTGTATACATGCTGAGGCTTGTCGAATGGATCCACAGCAGTCGGTATCGCCCGAAGCTCAGAGCTGGCTATGTCAGATACACAGCCACCGATTACTTTGCCCAATTGGGAAGGGCGGAACAAAACTGTCATCGCCCAGGAGACCCTTTTCTCCCCACGTCTGCTCAAATTTTCTGACTCGACTCCACTACCTGTGGATCTGCTTATCAGGTATATCCTTTCACATCAGTTTCACCTGGCAGACTGACAATCCTGCACAGGTAGAAGTCGAGTTCCGGCTCGTTCAGACTTCTTGCAGTGAAGCGAACTGCACCGCTTTGTGAATGAATTCTTTGAGAACTGAGATTTGGATTACACTCTTTCGTGTCTGATCGGGGTGTTCATCAAGGTGTGATTCGGACTCTTTCAGAACCCCTGCGCCCGTGTCACATCATCATTCAGCTGTACGAGTCACAATCCGCTCTGTAGTCACTCCTGACGCGCACACTCTGTCCCGTCGTGTGTACTTTCCGAGCCTATGATTTCCCGCCAATTTGATCACCTTACGCCACCTAGGTTTTGCAGTGTATCGATCTGAAGCACACATATATATCCCTGTATATCAAGCATGTTATATGACAACCCTTCTGGGGCCAACACCCCCTTCATCCCTCCCTTGCCATCCCCCGAGGGCATAGTTCAGCCTCCTCCCGTTCCCACCCTGGATCATGGAGAACTCCCATCTCGAGCTCAACAACCACAGACTCCTATGAACTACCCATACTATCCCTCCACACCATACAACACTACTCCATTTATCCCGCCGATGCCCAGCGTGCACAGCACACCCGCTACTCAACCACGCTCCGCCGACCCCCCGGGTTCGTACTACCCTGCGCCGTCCGCCCTTCCCGTTTCTCCTGGAATGCCATATGCAGCATATGGTGGGCCACACGGCCCTCCTGCTATTCAGGTTTCTGCCGACTTTACAGGCTATCCGACGTCGTTGCAAAACACGCCGTGGGGCCAACCTCAAGTGATCCCACCTCCGAACCCGATGCCCCCGCACCCGTGGCCTGGTCAACACCCGGCAACTGGGTACAATGCTTTTAACCAACCCCTCCCTGGCGGTATGTGGCCTCAGATGGCTCCGCCCCCTATGGGTCCTTTTACGCCCGCAGCAGCTGCGTGGCCCATGCTTCCGGGGATGTCACCACATCCGGCGTACGGTTTGTATACGCCGTGGCAACACCCGACTCAACAGCCACCACCCATCCAGATTCCCAGAAACCCAGGAGACACAGCCCACGCCGCGTTCCGATGGACTAACAATGCCGATCGAATGAATCTCTTTGCAGAAGGACCCCACTGTACGTCCTGCTCGTTCCCGAACCTGAACCGCCCATTTTTGTTAACGTGCCCTGTCCGTTGTACAGATGGACCTGTCCTTGAGCCGTTCTTGGCAAAGATTGTTGGAGCTGCCATTAAGCTGAACCCGCTTCTCGCGCCGCCGGCCGATACACAAGATGATTATCTCAGGTGGAACATGCTCTTCCACACCAGCAACTGCTATCGGACGACCGAATCCCGGCGATCTTGGATAAAAGGACGGAACGCGCCCGCGACACACCCACGCCTGACGCACATCCGCGTTATCTCCCGTATGTTCCCATGGATGATCCAGGCACGCGCAGAGAACCCCAAGTTGGGCGTCACGTGTGGAGAGGTGTTGGATGCGATATCCGCGTACTTGTACGGGGACGTGGCGAAGAAAGAATACGAAAACTTACCGGGGGGGAAGAAACGGCAGATATGGGAGGGATACCGATTTAACCGGTCTACGGACTCGAACGCGCCAGGGGGGCGTCTCGGAGAGGGTCTGAAGCGGCTTGACTGGCTGGGCACTTCGTCAAGATTTGGAGGACTCGTCACCAACGAAACGTTCGTGAAGGAACATTGTGGGGACGTGTTGCCTTGCACGTTTGAGTTGAAATGTTTGCCGAGTTACCCCTTGACAGCGCACGAGGTGCGTGAACAGCAACAGCGTCTAGAAAATCCGCCGCGCCACCGCAGCCAGAGCCGGCCCGCCAATAGCGGCCAGCCCTCCCCGCGATCGGCGACTGTACGCGTGGCCTCAGATGAAGACGATGATTAATTGAGGATGGAGGATATCATTTCTTGGTAAATTTTCTGACATTTGGATTAGGTTCGCATCACAACAGATTATTCGTCACTTTATTCAGATTACATGTCGTCGGTGTCTTTATACCATATTTCCTTCCCCTATCGCTGTCCTTCACTCGCGATGATGTGGTACGAACAGTGGCATTCTATAATTGTGACTACGGATAATTGGTCTCCAATTAGGCACGTTCACCGCGAAGGCGGCGAGCGAGCGCCAGATCTTTGGGTTGGCTGCAAGGTGTGAGCACGGGAGGATAAACAAAAGGCCATGAATGTGACTTACATGGTGACCCTCTTGGCGTGGATGGCAGCCAAGTTGGTGTCCTCGAAGAGAGAGACGAGGTAGGCTGGATGTAGAGTCAGACATTGTCAAAGCGCATAAGAAAGAACGATTCCACCCTCACTGGCCTCCTGAAGGGCCAACACGGCCGAGGACTGGAAACGAAGGTCGGTCTGGATAACGACGAAGAGGTTGGGAAGTATATCAACGAAACAGTGAAGACAAACAAACCTTGAAGTCCTGCGCGATTTCTCGGACGAGCCTCTGGAAAGGCAGCTTGCGGATCAAGAGTTCGGTGGACTTTTGGTACCTCCTTATTTCACGTAGGGCGACAGTACCCGGACGGAACCTGTGGGGCTTCTTCACGCCTCCGGCAGCAGGGGCCTAACGAAGTCAAGTGAGTAGATGACACAAGAGAGCGTGGCGTGTCTACTTTTGCCGCAACCCTTTTGTTGATCTGCTTGGTGGCGAGTTGCAGTTGAATGCGGGGATGCTTGCCACCGGTCGTCTTCCGAGCAGTTTGCTATAATCAAAGAAGGTAAGCCTTAGAGCTGTCTCTCAATCTCGCACGATTGTAGATCATGTGACCTCATATCACAGCCCCTGACGTGAACACCCCACATCGACTCGGACCAACACATCGAGAACCCCAACATTCACGGTTCCAAAAAATAAAACAGAGCTGTACACGTACCTTGGTACGTGCCATGCCACTGATCAGTGTCGATAAAAGCAATGTGAGAGAGTGGTAGTAGGGAGGGAAAGAGTGATGGGGGGCAGATCCGAGACGAGTGCTCTCCTTAAATCTGCCCTCCCACCCGCTTTTCGCTGCCTTTGTGACTAGATTTCCCGCCGCTTTGTGGTGCTTTGTGGACAATGTGCCAGCAGTGAATGATAGAACAAGCCATTCAATTACGGGTCCACACTGCCACGTGACACATCCGTAAATGGTTGCCATGTGATCGACTCGGCGCTTGTCCAACGGACGCAATGATCATGATCTACCTGAGACTACAGTAGAATGGATATACCAAGAGTCATTTAACAAACCAAGCTGTACGGCCACAATTTCCACCGTATTCGTCCTCCAAGAACATAGGTTGGTATACTTAACCAAAAGTGACCCCGGACCTATTTAATGCAATGAGCAGACTCAAACTAGGATAGGAGGAAGTTAGTGGTCAAGTGTTTATCTGGGCGTCAAAGTCGTTCTCCTACCTGTGCTGAGGATTATATCATCCTACAGCATCTCAGACTCAATCCTGTCGACTGTCAATCTCCGCAGTTCGAGCTTCTCTCGAGACGCGCGACCTCACACATGCCTAAATCCCCTCAGGACATCTATGCGAGACATCTGTCATCTCCTCGTGGTTATCCTTTGTGGATGCCAGAGCCAAGTCACGAACTTCTGGTCTATCGACGGGACGGTCTCAGAATTGGGGATGTTGGTGTTGTCATTCCCGAGGATGGCTGTTTCGATGTATTTTTCAACATATGCCTACCGCAGGATCATCCTTTCCACCGAGCTAATGGCGTTCCCGACAACTTCAAGCCTATCGAACTGAGTGATACAGACATCAGAACCGCTGTCAAGAGAACCCTGGTCGTATCATTGCGAATTCCTCAGTGAAAAGTGTTAGAACCGTCGAGCGACCCGCAGACAGCTCATCAAGGTATGTCATTCGGTTTCCAAGAAGAAGACGTCGCCTCACGTTTCTGACAAACATTCTCCAGGACTCGACCATCTGGACTGGAATATGAATTTACCTTGTCTTCTAGTGAAGGCGCGCTCCTCATTCTACCCGAAGGTGCTCAGCGCTACGACCTCCGGAATCATCATCTCTTCCTAGAAGCAGCCACACAGCATGGAGCTGACTGGTACCGTTTTGCCGAGGAAAGGGTCGGTCAGATCATTGCCAATGACTCCCTCTATCTGATCACGGGACTCTATAAAACAATATCTTGGTCCTTGGCAGCATTTGAGAAGACCGCAGGGACTGCAGAGTATCCTGCGCAATTCAGGGTCTCTCAGGCCGGGGGAAACAATATCGCAGCCACCTACACATGGGACACGACGCGTGCACTAGACTGGCGTGTCGGGCCTCTTGACAAATACGAGATCCCGAATCAGGCTGTGTTCATCCGTGGGTTCAAAATTGCACTCCGAACTGGGATGTTCCGTACAAGACGGATCAGCGTCAAGGCTGATGCCCCTTCTACGCGACCAAATCCTGCGAGGTCTGTTGGTGCAGTTCCGGGAGGCTCTTGGCTGGGATATGTATTTGGTGGCCTGTCCAGTGGCAGGAGCACCCAGCCTTCTGGAAGCGGCGCTCAGGATGAAGTAGCTGCCAATACAGCGCTCAATGATGCCCGAGATGAGATTCAGAATAGTGGCGCACTTGCGGTCAGCGAGCATGTCGTGGTTCAGCGTATACCAGAGGCGTCGCAGGTTAGTACTGGATTGGCCATCTCGAGGCTTCATTGATCCACAGAACATTGACAGGCCTTTCATCCATCTGATATCATCAATCAGTATTTGTTGAAAAAGGTCTGTCTATGTCGCAGCAAAGTGAGTCAGTGCTAAATCTCTTTCGAGTCGTTTAGGAGCCTTCAGCCAATATTGCGATTACTCACGACGACGACTGGATTGCCATGCTCGAAGAGGTCTCGTGGATGTCATTTGATGTAAAGTCCTCACCACGTACCTCAGAATCTACTTCAACTCGAGGAACTTATGCAAGAGAGTCGTCTTGAGACGTTGGTGTCTCAAAAGTATGGTATAATCTCAGAGGAAGGTGGATATTTATGTCCGCATCTCGTTTCTACCGATATTTACGCTCTATAGGCGCGGTATACTTACAACATCGAAGGTTTGTTTTGCTCTGATTTCTGACTTAACATAGCTGGTCTCACTCTACCAAAAACAGTACATCAGGCACATTTAATGCCGATAATGTGGCTACAACCATGGACGGACAAGAACTTGACTCTGAAGACTCGGACGCAATGGTCGTCGATACAGAACCGGCCGGAGAGCAGGTTCGCCTCGAGTTGTCACACAACTAATATTGCGACTAGCTCCAGTGAAGGAAGAAGTCACGGCCATGCGACGACGCCGCTCCGTTGTGCCCGTCTCCGACCCACTGCGAAAGAAGGAGAAGCATGCAAACGAAGTTTGTCCTGTCCTGTCCTCGACTCTGTCTCCACTTCTCACCTTGCCACCAGGCATTCATCATCGTCCGCCCTCCCCCATCAAAGTCCGTACAACCACCCAACTTCCAGGTCCAGCTCGTTCTCCTACAGTCCCGTGATAATAGGCCCGTACAAGCGTTCGACTCCTCCCCCCGCTTGTCAGAGACTTCCGCCTACTCAGGCTCTACCTTGGTCGGCTCTGTATCCCCTTCCGCACCCATTTCCACCGCCAGTTCGGGTCGTCGCATGCTCATTCCCCTCTACAATCTAAATGTTCATTCCGTAACACCAACAACCATCTTGGATGCAGGCACGAACGCAAAAGTTGCCAGATTTGCAAAGCGCGGTTTGGAAGTGATCGGATTGGCTTTTCTCGGGCCGATCGAGGTTCGTCGTTCTGCCCCCGCAAATGATTCCCTTGCTGCACCGATCAGTGCTCGTGCCAGCTTTGACGACTCGCTCCACGAGTTTGGCTCCACTCCCGGTACATTCCCCTCTCGTCGTCCAGTCTCCCCAGTTCGCTTCAATACCAGTCACGCCCCCTCAGGGGGCCACTTCTACCCTCCCACCATCAATTTAACCCCTGCACCGCCACTTCCACCGTCAGACATGCAGCCTCAGCGATCGAGTAAAAAGCTGTTTACCAGGATGTTCAAGAAAAAGGGCACAGCTTCACCATTGATTGCAGTTCCTCTTCCCGATGAGATGATCTTCCCTCGGCCTTCTCCGTTTCACAATAGTGCTCGCCGTTCCGACGAAGCTCCTCCCTCACAGCCCGATACTCCTCTCCACCACGATGACTTGCCATCCACGTCCCTCACAAGTACCGCTACATCTCAAACAGCCGTCCTTGGTGTTTACTCCACACTTTATCCACCTGTCAGTAATCCCAGGGGCCGTCCCACCAAATACATTTGGGTCGTCCGAAAGTGGCTCAAGGGAACTGATACTAGTGTTTTAAATGGCATGATGGGCAAGCTCGGCGTCGGTGCACGCGACGCAAATGTACCTAACACGCCCCATATCGAGGTTCGTTTCGAGTGGTCCAGGGAGCAGAAGAAGGGGAGTGGTCGCAAATCACGTGCAGATAAGAGTTCGAACTCTCGCGAGAGTCGTAGCCCTACTCGTCGGTTATTGAGCAACACGGTGCCTTGGCTTGCACCCCAAGCTTCCAGTGGAGACGCACGCGATGATCAGATTTCCGTTATCTCACACAATAGCTCTGGTTCAGACACAGCTGCTAGCTTGGCTAGTAGTGCGCATCGACACGCCGAGAAGTCTGGCGAAGAGAGTGATCCTGAGGATTCAGAGACACCCTGGACGTGTGCAGTGACCGCACGACGCCTCGGACAATCACTACAACACCAGCGGGACGGCATACAAGAGCCCGCCATTCGTCTCAAGGTTGCTACCCTCTCGCCTACGTCGCATCACCCCAAGGTCGTTGGTTTGCTCAAGATGCCCTTCCCACTACCCGATATTGAAGTTGAGCGCCTTGTGATTCGACGTCGTCTCGTGACCGCGCAAGAGATCACCGAGATGGCGTCCAATACCGGCGAGTTCATACTGACCGCAGAGGAGATCAAGGACACCGTCATGTCCACTGCCCTCTGGTTGGTTGTCCGGGAAGCCTTAGGCGGCGTTGGTAGAGAACAGAAAAAGGGTAAATCCTGATTAACTCCGTCACTCCACCCTCTGGTCACTCTTTCAATGTGATTATCCATTTCGGTGAGGTTATTACACCTTTCTCGCGCAAGTTTCGTTTGCCCCATTCGTCGTATTTATCTGGGTCCTCCATATCCCGCTTTCGATTCTCCCACAGCCACTTCACACCCACATATTCTTTCTCGTCTTGTGGAATCACAGCTACACTAACTCGCACTACTCACCCATCTGTACTCGTAGCTGACACACGCGACACCCATGCACTTTCATGTTTTTCGCACCCACACGCCTGATAAATTGCTTGGATCTACGCACGGCATCTATCGAGACGAAATGAATACATCAACACACGCTACTAGTACTAGCTGATTGCGGCATACAGTAACCAATGATTTACCCGTCCATGTATGCTAATTCCCCTTGGAACCACGTGTGAGGATGAAGTGGCAGATGTCAGTGGGCAGATGACGATATGGGCTCGAAAAGAACATCGCCGTTCCGACCGCAGACACTATGCGCGTGCACTGGCGCCTTACAGCTGTTTGCGAAAGGCTTGTTAGTGCACAGCAAGAAGTAACTGCTCGCTGTTCTCTGATCCTTGCCATGGGCAGTCACTACTGTACTCGAAGACTTTCCGGACATAAATAAAAACGGGGAAGTTAGTGGTCAATTTTGCCTATCCCGGGGGCGTCTATTATTATTATCCCATTGACACCGGGCGTGACTCCGAGTCGGCATCCGAGTCTCAGACTCACTGATCCTGTCGATTGTCAATCTCTGCAGTCTGAGCTTCTCTTGAGAGGTGACCTTATACATGCCTAAATCCCCTCAGGACGTCTATGCGAGACATTTGTTATCTCCTCGTGGTTATCCTTTGTGGACGCCTGAACCCAGTCACCAACTCCTGGTCTATCGACGGGACGGTCTCAGAATCGGGGACGTTGGCGTTGTCATTCCCGAGGATGGTTGTTTCGATGTCTTTTTCAACATATGCCTACCACAGGATCATCCTTTCCACCGAGCTACTGGCGTTCCCGACAATTTCAAGCCTATAGAATTGAGTGATATAGACATCAGAACCGTTGTCAACGCAGTGAACCCTGGTCGTATCATTGCGAACTCCTCAGTGAAAAGTGTTAGAACCGTCGAGCGACCCGCAGACAGCTCATTGAGGTGTGTCATTCGGTCTCCAAGAAGACGTCGCCTCACGTTTCTGACAATCACCCTCCAGGACTCGACCATCTGGACTGGAATACGAGTTTACCTTGTCTTCTAGTGAAGGCGCGCTCCTCATTCTTCCCGAAGGCGCTGAGCGCCACGACCTTCGGAATCATCATCTCTTCCTAGAAGCAGCCACACAGCATGGAGCTGACTGGTACCGTTTTGCCGAGGAAAGAGTCGGTCAGATCATTGCCAATGACTCCCTCTATTTGATCACGGGATTTCATAAAACAACATCTTGGTCCTTGGCAGCATTTGAGAAGACCGCAGGGACTGCAGAGTATCCTGCGCAATTCAGGGTCTCTCAGGCCAGGGGGAGCAATATCGCAGCCACCTACACATGGGACACGACGCGTGCTCTAGACTGGCGCGTCGGGCCTATTGAAAACTACGAGATCCCGAATCAGGCTGTATTCATCCGTGGGTTCAAAGTCGCTCTCCGAACTGGGATGTTTGGTACACGATGGATCAGTGTCAAGGCGGATGCCCCTTCTACACGACCAAATCCTGTGAGGTCTGTTGGCGCAGTTCCGGGACACTCGTTTTTGGCATATGTATTTGGTAGCCTGTCCAGTGGCAGGAGCACTCAGTCTTCTGGAAGCGGCGCGCAGGATGAAGTCACTGCCAACCCAGCGCTCGATGATGCCCGAGATGAGATTCAGAATAGTGGCGCACTTGCGGTCAGCGAGCATGTCGTGGTTCAGCGTATACCAGAGGCGTCGCAGGTTAGTACTGGATTGGCCATCCCGAGGGTTCATTGATCCCCGGAACATTGACAGGCCTTTCATCCATCTGATATCATCAATCAGTATTTGTTGAAAAAGGTCCGTCTATGTCGCAGCAAAGTGAGTCAGTGCTAAATCTCTTCCGAGTCGTTTAGGAGCCTTCAGCCAATATTGCGATTACTCACGACGATTACTGGATAACCATCCTCGAAGAGGTTTGTCGTGGATGTCATTTAATGTTAAGTCCTCACCTCTGCGTGCCCCAGAATCTACTTCAGCCCGAGGAACTTGTGCAAGAGGGTCGTCTTGAGACGTTGGTGTCTCAAAAATTTGGGATAATCTCAGAGGAAGGTGGGTATTTATATCCACATCTCGTTGCTACCGGTACTCACGCCCTACAGGTGCGGTATACTTACAACATCGAAGGTTTGTTTTGCTCTGGTCTTTGAGCTTAGTTAACATAGCTGGCTTCACTCTATCAAAAATAGTGAATCAAGCACATTCAGTGCCGATAATGTGGATGCAACCATGAAGGGACGCGAACTTGACTTTGAAGACTCGGACGCAATGGTCATCGATGCAGAACCGGCCGGAGAGCAGGTTCGCCTGAGTTGTTACCCAACTAATGTTTTGACTAATTCCAGTGAAGGAAGAAGTCGTGGCCATGCGGGACGGTGGCCAACTTAATCCCGCGACGACTAGCTTGAAACAGATTGTTGCGAACCAAATGACGGGAGTAGATCCGTCCACTGCGGGGTACCGCCCTCGTTCACTTCATTTCCGCCAGACTGCTGATGGAGTTGTATCCTTCCCCATATGCTAGAGGCCAAGCGACTAAGAGTGTGCCTACTCAAGAGTCTGCTTCTGTATTGGTTACTGAAGAACCCGTCATCAAGGCAGGGGAAAAGAGATTCGATGCAGCTCAACTCGAGGTCTTGAACGAAACGTTTGCTCGCACGGCATTCCCGTCAACTGAGCAATATGCCGGGTTGGCGCGGAAGCTCAACACGTCCACTCAAAGAGTTTTGAAATGGTAGGCTACTTGAGACCTTGAGTTTACAATGGTGACACCTGTGACAGGTTTATAAAGAAGAGGCTATTAATGAGGCAGACTGCGACGAGCGGGCCACAACAGCCTTTTTCGATTTCGTCTCAGTCTGAAGACATTGGACACTCATCATATGACCGCAACAAAAGCCCCGCCAAGCTCCATACACGTCGTGTCGACGTGGATTTTGTAGACCCGTCCACTACCGGGTGCGGCCCTCGTTCACTTCATTCCCGTCGGACTGCTGATGGAGTTGTATCCTTCTCCATATGCTAGAGGCCAAGTGACGAACAGTGTGCCCACTCAAGAGCCTGCTTCTGCATTGGTCACTGAAGAACCCGTCATCAAGACAAAGGGAATGAGATTCGATGCAGCTCAACTCGAGGTCTTGAACGAAACGTATGCTCACACAGCATTCCCGTCGACTGAGGAGTGTGCCGAGTTGGCGCGGAAGCTCCACACGTCCACTGGTAGAGTTCAGATATGGTAGGCTACCTGAGACCTTGGCTTTACAATGCTGACACCCGAATCAGGTTTCTAACCAAGAGGCTATCAATGTGGCGGACCCGTGACCAGGTGGCTACGACGAGCGACCCACATCAGCCTCTTTAGATTTCATCTCAATCTGAGGACATTGGACACCCACCGTATGGCGGCGACCTAAGCTCCACCAAGCTCTATACTCATCGTTTCGACCAGTGCCCAGACTCCCGCCCAGCAGTCGGTTTTGATGCTCTGGCCCCTCGCGAGGATGATTCTCGCAAGTGGCCATCGGGTGTCGATATTGATCTCGATCGTTCGTCATCCTCTTCGGAATCCCTGCATCCTGATATTCGCCAGACTAAGAACACACCACCAACACAAACCTGATCTGTTTCCTTGTTTTCTGTACCGAATGGTCTCACCAATGTGATTGTAGTGCCGTACGTACTTATGGTGTCTGGTCTTTTTTCCTGGATCAAGTGGGGATAGAGGGAGTACGTATTATTTGAACCTGCCGCATCAGAAATACATGTCACCGGAACTCCGCAGTTGTTGGACAGGGTCTCAGAAGCCACCTTGCACTAACCAAGTGTCGTGGTACGTAGGTTTTGACATAGATCTCGACGACTTGGGTGATATGGGGATAAATCAGCGGAATCGATAGGATACACCAGTTTCAGTAGGTTATCTTGAACAGCCCTCTTTCTGGCACACAGAAAACGTAGCGGGACAGGGGGCAGGAGAATTGCGCGACGACAAACAATGACGGTTATCGGTACCGGTGGCTTGTGGACAGTATACCTTGCGATCAAGGCTTGCCTAATTTTGACAACTTGATCGTCCAAACTCTGCAGGGAAGGCTAATCTGCCAGTGGTTGGCAGACGAAGGGGCCGGCGGTAGGACGTATCGCAGCCAAGGGAAGAATTGAATGCTCGCTGTTTTCTGGAAATTCAAAAGGGAAAGAGTTGCAAGTCTAGAGGATAGTTAGTGTGTCACTGTGTGAAGAGAGACCGACCTGGGCTGTACTATCATACTATGGGCCTGTTTGCGCGTCCAGGCGCTGAGGCGCCCCTCTCCTAAGATCAGGGCCGTATACAGCACGCGCATGGAGTAAAGGCGCGGTTTCGAGCCGGCGAAAGCTCTCGTCAGGGGGCTAGACCGCTTCCCCGACCGCCATCCTTCCAGGGCCATTTAGAGAACTACCAGCTGTAGCAGACGAAGGAAGTAGGCGAGAAAGAGAGAGCACAAGGTGTGCGCGCACGACCCAGCGAGAGGTATCACAGGGTGAAGGCGGGTGGGGATAAGGAGGCTTCCTATTGGCGAGGCCAGCTAGTGCTCCCACGCGCCCCCCGCTACACTTCGTCGTTATGTTCCGGTTTGGGTTTCTCTCTTCACCATCCACGAGGGATTCGATGAAACAACACTAATTTTGTGTTTACCCCGACTCGGAGGGCTAATTTAAACAGATACCAAATGCATGTAAACATCCCATTGAGTCTTGTGATTTACTGCGAGATGCCCAGTAGCGTTGAACACTGGCATGTCTCTCGCCAATTTGTGGTGTGGACAGCGGCAGTGAATAGAGCAAGCCATTTATGTAATTCTACGCCGCCACATGACACAGTGGTTACGGGTTACCACTAGGGTCAGCGTTGCCGACAGGGAACAAGAAGATTGGAAAACGGTTCGGACGAGACGCCTCAGACGAGTATGGTACAGTTGATATGCTCATAATGCATACTAGTATGCATTATGAGATTGCTACTGAAACACGACTATTTTTTGCCGAGAGTGTACGAAATCCTAATATGCATTACGAGGGAATT